>JAGXJF010000999.1:0-85173 GCA_019208055.1 Stipa capillata | reverse complement strand
GGATTAGACCGGAGAAGAGAGAGGGGTATGCTGATCGGAGAAGATCTTCACGTTTCCAAGTAGCGTCGTCTTCGGAACAGTTGGATCATTGAGTCTTGAAGATCTTGACACTGCGTCTCCGTATAGTCCATTCCATTGCGTCGAGTACTCGAACAAGATACTCTCGATCGTGTAGACCTTTTCGGAGATTCCAGGTGTCAACTGTAGATTCTGGATTCAGATTCTGGAAGCGGTTTCAAAGCTAAAGAACATGGAAGATACTAGGGATTTAAGACATATTACGGAGGTAGATCCAATGGACGAGAAATTTTGCCCTGCTCGGAAAGAATGCGAAGAGAACCCATGTAGAGAGGGACAACTTTCCTTCGATGCCCAACTGGCGAACATCCTTGAGAGGAGTGGTCCGAAGGTAGATTTGTCGTTGGACTTAATGTGGATCTCACGACGATGCATGTTGGAGCGACTCTTCTGATGAGATGGAGCAGTTTCCAACCGCTCATGAACAACTCGAACTCGATTCTCTGCTTCTTTAATCAAGTCCGATTGTCTTGCTCCGGTTTCAGATCAACTCCTTCAGAGATAATCGATAGGAGCGGCGTTGGATGGAAGTGGTCCTTGGAACCGAATTGACATCGAACTCGTCGTTGCACTTAGGTGGTAGACCTCATAGCTTGTTGAAAGGAGCGTCTGAAAGATCACGGACCACCAGAATATTTGGAAGATCAAGAAGAGGCTTGTCTTCAAGAGCATAAGTATGGGTTCTGCCGAATCTTAGATTACAAAGAATAGATTGACCGGAAAGATGAAAAGGATCTACGGGCTCGGTTACTCGATTCCTTGAAATTCTTTGCGGAGAACCAATCCTTACCTAGGATGACGTCGAGAACTGAGAAAGTCAAAACAATCAAGATAGCTTGCCGGTCGAGAACAACAGTTCTGGAGCGAACCCTACGATCTGCTTGGAATGCTTTCATGACCGATCACGATACAAGGATAGATAGAATAAGAGCAGAGGCTCAAAAGAAGATCTAAGATAACGCAAACCATGGGGATATTATACAAGATTTCTGCACATAGCGTAAACCTTACATGCTGAGACTTGGCACGGTTGCACAAAATAGCTAGGGGAGTATAGCTACATACACCTCTGCTACAGCTCTAAAGGAGTATCCTGTTACACAAGATTAGCTTCGACTACAGACACAAAAGATGCTGGAGCAGCTAACTTCAGCTACCAATCACCCACATGGGTAGGGAGGCTGCGGAGAGAAGTCGTCTTGATCGCGAGGCATGACGTAGCACAAAGTTGCCTCGGGAGGAATGGGCTTTGGTTCTTGAAAATTGCGTGGCACCTCTCCAAGAAGTGGCTCACGTTGACAACGGAATGTCCCTGGGACTTCCATAGCTACACGATGACGTGAAGTATAGCGAAGTCCCGGAACTGGAGCAAAGGTACATGAAGATGGCCTGTTGGTAGAATACGGGCCAATAAATTCTCCGCGGGCCGTCATTAAGTCCGTTGGGGCTGCTTGCCGATATGCTTGCGAATGAACTCTAGAGCATGGCCCAAACGATAACGATAGCAGTCCCGATCATAGGCGGCCGATTGATACAGACGGTGAGTAACACTGAGCATTGGGGCCATTTCGACGATTGTCGGATCAGATTCCATGATAAACTCCTGCAACCACATCGGGGCATAAGGGTTTACTTGGCCCACATGATATCGAAAAGGAGAGTTCAAAAGCTGGCCTGCATAGTGGTAACGAAGAAAGCTGATGGCGTTATGAGCGGCTGCTTGGACAGCTCCTTCATAGGAACCATCACGACCCTCCAAGATGATAGGATATCCTGGCGGCATAAAAGGCAATTGCAACGGTTCGGAAGGATGTGGTCGGATGAAGATAGAAGCAATATAATCGCTTAGCCCAAATCGACGGTTGCAGCGGTGGATGAGATACTCGGGAAGCCACATGTATCCCAATTTTGCTAACATCCGAAGCAAGAGTGAAGGGGCACCCTCAACCGACAAACAGTGTGTAGCGCCTGCCAAGGTGATATGAGATTCGGCCATCTGGCAAAAGAGAAGAACAAAGTTACTCGAAGGCGTACGATCGGATCACAAGAGAAAATCTACGGTGGAATGCACTACGGAAACTAAACAATGGAAGTACAAGATAAAGTTTAACTATGCTTGAACGGTGGTACAAAAGCTACGGAGCTAGAATACATCCCAAGGGTGACTTCGATGTCGGTGAAGACTAGGGAAATCCAAGGGACGAGGAACTCCAGATCATCCACTTGAAGAGAAACTCTAGGATTTACTCGGAATACTCTCATCACAGATCCGGGTGAACGAATAGCCAGAGAACTATACATTAGCTCATACAGGACATTGTCTTCTCAGCAAAACCCTTAGATGCAAAGGAATGAGAAGTTCTCGAATCAAAAGAACAGATGTTGGAACAGGATTGACAACGAATGCATCCATCACAACGTCAGGTAGATTTCGGGTTTCTTCAGCGATTACGATCAGCAGACTGAGACGACGTATTTACTTTCTTGGAAGAGCCATTATTCGGAGCTTGAGCTTGCACCGGGTTAAGGCGGAATGCAGGATTCAGAAAATAAAAAGGAAGCAATTCTTCTTTAAACTTCGGATTCGAGCCCTTATAGACATAGCTTCAGCAGGGATGTTACCCGAGATCTCCGACTAGAACAATAACATAGAAGGATATGAATAGTCTGACAACAAGGCATCTTGATAGATGGAGACACAAGCTGGAACTCACGATCCATCGAAACGAGATAAGAGGGAAGGTACAGATTCCCAGAACGCGTGAAACCTTACTTTTGAATGGAGGAAAGAGTAGTCAAATCACTTTTTAACCAAACGAAGGGGTAAGGAGAAGAACTAAGATTGAAGAGGATAAGGAGAAAACAGAGTCACTACTTATACTTTTCACAATTCCCTTTTAAGTTCAGAATAGTTTTTACAACTTCTAGACTCAACAACGGCCAAGTCAAAGGTTGTCCTACAGTCAGTCCTGCTCTGATACCAAAGCTGTCGGACCCCAAAATCCATAACAGAGAGGCTTAAGCATAATCACCCGCTAAGTCGAAACGTCAACCCCGACCTCGACTCCAGGAGGTCAAATCCCAGAGGAGTGGGGTGATATGGCTTCGAATAGCCCGAGACGTCAACCCCAAAGCTTACTCTGGCAAAAGCACAGAGTAGTAGGGTGATATGGTCTCCTCACTCTTTTCCACTGAGCCGGAACTTCAATCCCGAACTCGCCCCGGCAAATTAATGCTCGGCTGGAGTAGGATGATATAGTCCCCAAGCTCTCAGCAGAAGAGTCGCTTCACAGGGGTGACTAAACTTAACGACTCTATGATAGGGACTTTGAAACCCTACCCGCAACATGTGCTTCATCAACATACACGCAGGGCACATGAGCAGGCGAAAACAACTAGCTAACACAGCAGAACTCTACAACAGAACTGCAATATAGCAAAATATTCATGCAAAGGATCCGAGGATCCTAATACATTACACAGCGGAAGGTTAAATAGGGCTAAGAAGCCGAACAGTAGTGCCGAAAGCGGCAGCAAAACAAACCTAGCTGCCCAAGCCCAGGGGCAGGATCACTGCCTGGGATTCCCAGAGACTAACCGTTGTGGGTGTCGATCTCTATATAGAAACCACCCTCTCGAGGGTAGTTTCCTCTGCAATAAAAACAACAACAATAGCAGGGTGAGTACAAAATTGTACTCAGCAAGACTTACAGTGCGGAAAGTAGTAATAGTTGTGACAGGTATCAATAAAAGGGGTAATTGTGGACTGTTTTGCGGAAAGCCAATTTACTTTTAGCAATATCTTATAAGTAGATGAAAACCGACTACCGGAAGGTTTCGAAAGGGGATAAGTCCACGCTTCACGATCATTCCTACCTGCAGAACACCACACCCTAGATACCCTCGACCCATCCTCGACCACCCTGGGGAGGAAGCTGTCGCTAACACCGTCCTTAGAGTTGGCAAGTTTTAGAGTTTGTTGTAGTTGTCTAATTCGGTGCAAAATCTTACCAAGCTGTCCATAACCGCGGACACGGCTGTTCAAAACAGTTCAAACCCTGCAGGGGGGTACATCTTTACCTACACGTATCGATCGTCTCCTAGTGCCAACGACGATTTACACACTTTCACGAGGTGTGCTGGCGGAGGGTGATCGAACACGACCTTTACAATGCTTTCGACTTAGGTATGAGCCACCCGTACAGGCTAGTCCATGTACATCTGTCCGACGGCACAGAGACACGGTCCCCATGCGTTGTGAATCGAGGAACATCCCCGGCCTCCCAGACCGTGTGCCCACCCCACCGGATGCCTTTTTATCCCCAAAGAAAACCGCAACCGATTGCAGCTCATACACTAAGCCTAGGCAAATTATTCAGTCGGGGGGTGGCCCTATAATCCACCCGTGTAGAAGTACGCAAATCTTGGTTCGAAGGGACACCGGGAACCGGTCCTTGCGGGAAACGAGACAAACCACCATGCTCCCAGCCATGGCCTCTCGTCTAGCCCAGATGAATATTAAGTAAGTTTATTAAGCAATCCCGGTGAACACCCACCTACCAAGTAACCCATCCAATGGTGTGAGAACATCTGCTATCCCAGGAATTACGACTTCTACAAGTCTAAGCATGTCTAAGCAAATACACATAATAAGCAATAGCAGGTTACGCACTAGACTACTCTAGCTAGGTTAGGATGGTAGTGGAGCTGATTGAGTGACAAAGTAAGTTTTGTGCAAGGAATAAAGGTATACTAACGAGAAAGTAACATTTGAACGCATGCGATATTGCATTTGAAAACAACTAATACTTTGCAAATAATAGGAGTTTTGCAATGTGACCAAAGGGGCTGCTTGCCTGGTTGCTGAGCAACTAAACCCTGCTTTTGTTCGAAACTATCGTCTTCTGGCCCTTCTGGCTCTACCGGAGAAGAACGAAAACACCGAAAAAGAAGGGCACAATCGTGAACATCAAAATGTCAAACATCAATACAAGATGCAATGCATGCCATGGTGTAGAGGATGCAAAAATAAAACTAATGCAAGTGGAATCAATTTAATCGGAGTCCGGACGCATAAAATATCGCGATCCGAGAATCCTCCGGCTAATCGGAAACCCTAATTTGAGTTTTTAGCAAATTGTATTATTCCTAGCATGCAACATGGATGAAAATGACATTTTTGAATAGATCTCATTTTTCTGAACAATTGACATATTATTGGCATTTTTCTGATTAAAGATGCATTTTCTATGAATTTTACAAGATTTAAACCACTTTAAATGTTTTGTTGTATTTTTCTCAGCAAAATAACAGTTAAATTAATTCCAAAATCGGAAGTTCCGATTTCTACTCCGGAAGTTCCGATCACATCGGAGGTTCCGATCCATAAGCCGGATGTTCCGGCATTGCTACATCGGAAGTTCCGATGAGACTGATTTCAGATCCACAAATTTTGATTGCTCACAATTAGGTTTAATTACAGACATTAGCTCATGGGTTAGCATTAATAGAGCTCAAACATTATGCCCTAAACAGTAATCGGTTGGCAATGAATGTACTCAACCATTATTATGCTCATTTATTTTACTGATGAATACTAATAACAGCCATTAAAGGACCGGTTTACCTTAATTAACTAACTACCGAACTAACCCTACTAACCTAATCTCGCATTAATTGATCCGGAGGCGTTGCTTGAGCTCAGCTGGCCGGCGGTGGCGTCCTTCGGAGGAGATGGCAACGGGAGCTCGGAGCGGCGGACCGGTGGCCGGTGGAGGGTGGCTTGGAGCTGGCGGGGAAGCTCCGGCGAGGCGGTAGTGCTCCGGGAGAAGGCCGGTGGTTGAGACCGGCAACGGCGGGTGGAGGTGGAGCGGAGCCGAGGGGCGGCACGGCGAGCGTCGGGAAGCGGACGGAGGCGGCGAGGCAGCACGGTGGAGCGGCGATTTACTCGGGCGCTCGACCGGGATGCGGATGGCGAGGCGAGGCACGACGGAGGCGGTGAGAACCCGAGGGGGGGCGGCGACGGATGGAGGCGAGGTGGGGCCGGGCGGAGCGGGGTCGTCGGGGCGGCGGTGAAGCGGCGACCGGGGCGAGCCAAAGGAAGCGGCCGGCGAGGGTGGCGTTGGACGGCGACGGGGAGCGGCACCGGAGCGAGCAGAGGCGGCGCGGGGCTCTTCGGATCCGGGGCGGCGCGTGGTGAGGTAGGAGCTCCGGGGCGTGGTGAGGCGGCGGCCGGTGGTGCGGGGTGCTCCCGACGGGCGGGGGCGCTCGGGCGCCGGGTTGAAGGGGCGGAGCGGCGAGGAGGAGGACTCCGGCGGGGCTTGAGGCGGCTCGGTGCGGTGGGCTTCGGGACCCGGGGAAACGGCGGCACCGCAAGGCGATAGGAGGGGCGGAGGCAAGCCGGCGACGAGGGGCTTGGCTCCGGGTGGACCGGCGTCGGAGGGGGGGGGTGGCGGTTGGAGCGGCGAGGTTGCCCGGTGGCGAGCCGGGGCGGCGTGGCAAGGAGCTCGGCTCCGAGCGGTGGAGCAAGGGAGAGGCGGCGAGGCGCTAGGCGGCGCACTGGAGAGAGTGAGAGAGAGATGGGGCGGCGGTGGATGAGGAAAGGGGAGAGAGGGAGAAGAGCTCGGGCTCCGAAGCATGAGGTGGCCATGGGATGGAGCGGAAGCTTGCCACGGGGAGCAGCTGCGTGGCACTGGGAAGAAGCCAGAGGAAGAAAAGCTTAGGGGAGAAGACACACAACGGTGGCTTAGAAGGGAAGGCACCGGAGATATATTTAGAATTAGGTTTTTATTTCTTTTCCTTTGATTTTTGTTTTCTGCTTTCAAATTCTATATTTTGTTTCTTTTCTTTTGCTGCTTCAATTCAAATGCAATTGTAGAATTCAAATTTGACTCAAAACTTTTTAAAACATGCTAACATGGTAATGATGCACAATATCAAGGAATCAACTTAAGAGGTTTACCGAATAATCTAAAATTTCAAAAACATGCTCAACCGAGCTAACGGTTTAATGCCATGAGATGCATTCCTTACACATTATTCAAATTGATGCCGAGTCCTTTTTAACTCGAATTGTTCGGACCAAGTTTGGGTTTTGGGTTTGATTAATTTCCAGGAAAACTTCAGGTTTGCACTCAACACTTCAAAAATTCAAAATTCTTCTCGTTTTTAAGTTGATGCACAAATCAAGATGCACATTACAGGGTTACAAACTAGGGATGTTACAACAAGTCACGGTGAGGAGGATGAGGTTGTTGCCGACGACGAAGGGTTAGATGAAGAAGCAGGACATGGGGAGCCGGAAGCAGAACGGTTGGATTATAAAGATGCCGGAGGACATGAACAGGCCGAAACGGATACACGAAGCACGGGGGACAATTTGGCTGGAATGGTCCAGGACCGTCATGTGCAAGAGCAGGTTGTGAAGGAGACGAATAACGATAGTGCGGCTCGTAGAGAGGCTGCCAAGTTGGAGACACTGCTGAAAGACTCCGAGACTCCCTTGTATCCCGGATGCAATCCTGAGCACACCCGCCTCTCAGTCACGCTCGAACTTCTAAGACTGAAGGCACTCCACAACAGCACGGACACAAGCCTCGATGAGACATTGGAGTATCTCGCAAAAGTTCTGCCGAAGGGGAACGTGTTGCCTCGTGGTTGCGATGAGGCCAGGAAGGTCGTGTGCCCTCTTGAATTGGAGGTGACGAGATACCACGCGTGTCCGAATGACTGCATCATATATCGGAACCAGTACACGGAGCTAAGCAAGTGTCCCGAGTGCAAAGCATCCCGGTTCAAGCGGGGAAAGAACTACCAACCAGATGGTGAGAACGGAGTGAAGAGCGGTGCTCCTGCGAAGGTTGTATGGTACCTTGCACTCATTCCCCGTTTGAAGCGTCTATTCGCAAACAAGAAGGAGACAAAGCTGATGCGTTGGCACGACGAGAGGCCAAGGAAAGATGACGCCGTGCTGAGACACCCTGCTGACGGTTGCCAGTGGAAAGCAATCGACGACCAATACCCCGAATTCGGAGGAGAGCCGAGGAATATCAGAATTGGAATGAGTACGGACGGACTCAATCCTTTTGGAAAGATGAGCAGCAGGCACAGCATCTGGCCCGTGGTCGTATGGATGTACAACCTCCCTCCGTGGCTCTGTTTTAAGCGGAAGTACCTACACCTGTCTATGCTAATTCAAGGTCCACAGCAACCAGGGAACGATCTGAACGTGTATCACCAACTACTGAAGGAGGAGCTAGATACACTGTGGGCTGAACCAGGGGTCCGGGTCTGGGACGCTCACGAAGGAGACTACTTCAATATGAGAGCTATGATGATCACAACGGTGCAAGACTATCCCGCTTATGGATATCAATCCAGCCAGGTTTGCCACGGATACCAAGGATGTGTTAAGTGCATGGAAGATACAACAAGTCGTCACCTACCGGGCTCTCACAAAATCGTGTACATGGGCCACCGAAGATGGCTTCAACAGGATGACCCGTGGAGACAAGATAAAGAAAAGTTCGACAATACGGTTGAGACCCGAGGACCACCACGTAAGAGGAGTGGGGAAGAAATATACGAGATGTTGAACTCTTGGGGCGAGTGCCCTAGGGCGGGAAAGAAGCAGAAGAAGGTAAAAGCCGCTGGGAGGCGTGTGGAAAACGAAATCTGTATTCTGGGACCTGCCTTACTGGCCTTTTCTCGAGACGCGGCACTGCATAGATGTCATGCATATTGAGAAAAATGTCTGTGAGAGTGTGCTCGGTCTCTTGCTCCACATGGCAGACAAGACAAAGGATGGGCCGAAGGCACGAGCTGACTACGAGGAACTGGGGATAAGATGAGAGCTATGGGCCAAGGAGGAGAAGACCAAATTGGGCAGGAATGTTACGAAAATCAAGACGGACTGTCCCGCCGCTTGCTACACTCTAAGTATAGACGAGCTGGATAAAATCTTCAAATGCCTCAGATGTGTCAAAGTAACTTCTGGGTACTCGGCAAACATACAGAGATTTCTAGACACGCATAACCACAAACTAATCGGTATGAAGTCTCATGACTGTCACGTGATGATCACGCAGATACTTTCGGTTGCAATTAGAGGGCTAATGGAGCCATGGATCCGCAGGACACTGCTTGACCTCTGTAACTTTTTCGACACTATCTCTCAGAAGTCCATCACTAAGAAGCGTTGCCGGCTACTGCAGGCGGAGATCATTGTCATACTCTGCGAGCTCGAGATGTACTTTCCGCCCGCCTTCTTCGACGTCATGGTTCATCTCATGATCCATATCGTCCCGGAGATCATCGACCTAGGTCCAGTATTCCTACACCACATGTACCCGTTGGAGAGGTTCAACGGGGTCGTCAAGCGATACGTTCGCAACAGGTCTCATCCGGACGGGAGCATCGTCCAGGGCTTTCTCACGGAGGAGAGCGTCGAGTTCTGCACGGATTACATGAAACCCGACAAACCTATAGGCGTGCCTGTTAATCGGCACATTGGCAGGCTCGATGGCGTAGGTCACCGACGCGGAAAGAAGGATTTACATGTGCACAGTGACTCTCCGAAACCGATCAGACGATTACGTCAGAGCGCACACAGTAGTGTTACAGCACCTGTCAGTGGTCCGTCCTTACGTTATTCAGCACATGGCTATGTTAAAAACAAAGCACGGCTCAAGAAAGACCGAGGCGGCTCTCATGAAAGAGCACAACGCAACGTTCGCCAGGTGGCCAAAAAACTACTTCGACGAACATAGCTTCTCAAAAGATGATGACGTAGCACGGACGGTGTTCCACGTGGCACAGGGACCCCTGATGAATGTCGGGACGTACCAAGCATACGACATCAACGGATACACGTTCTATACAGAGGCACAAGACCAGAAGAGCGTGTACCAGAACTCTGGGGTGACGATGGAGGCCCTGACCGGTAAGAAAAAGGACAGATACTACGGTAGGCTGGAAGAGATTTGGGAACTGGACTACACCGTAACCAAGATCCCCATGTTCCGGGTAAGATGGGCGAAGAATGTCGAAACGGAAGACTATTTCACTACCATGGTCATACCGAAAGCAGTTCCTATTGAGACAGTAAATGTGAAAGCGATCAGTGCCAAAAATGAGCCGTGGGTATTAGCTAAACAAGTGGCCCAATGCTTCTACATAGCCGACCCGACGAGGCCAAGCCGTCATGTCATGAGGAGGGGCAAAAGGAGTATCGTTGGAATCGATGGTGTCGTTGACGAAGACGACTATGACCAATTTGACGACCCGGATATGGAGGAAGACAATCAGCCACGGCCCAGCAGAAGGAGAAATACTACATGTCCCGCTGTGCGTCCCTTCAAAAGACGAAGTCACTCCGAGGGGTTAACCTATACCAGGAAGAAGACCAAGACTACCGTTGAGAAGACTGTCGAAGAGTGACAAGATTGCCGAAGAATGTCGTAATTTAATTAAGTTAATTAATGATGTATAGCTTACTTTTGTGAAATTTATGTATATAACAATAATGGTATTTATGTTAATTGTATATGTACGCATAAACTAATCATTGCCCACGCAAATAATGAACAAACGGTCTCGTAAATAATTATTTAAGAAAGTTATATCGTAAATAATTATTTAAGATAGTTATATCGATAAGAAAATTGCCTAAGTTTGGATTCAAAAAGATTGGACCATAAGTACTAACCCTAACTAACCCTAGACTAACAAACCCTAACTAATTAACAAACCCTAACTAACTAACTAACCCTAACTAAGTAATTAACCCGTACTAACTAACCCTTACTAACTAACAAACCCTAACTAATTAACTAACCCTAACTAATGAACTAACCCTTACTAACTAACAAACCCTAACTAGCTAATTAACTAACCCTAAGTAACTAACAATAACTGATGAACTAACCCTAACTAAGTAACTAACCCTAACTAATGAACTAACCCTAACTAACTAACTAACCCTAACTAACTAACAATAACTAATTCACTAACCCTAACTAACTAACTCTAAGCACTAACCCTAATTACTAACTTATCAGTGACGAGCATTTATATGTGAGCGTCACTGGTAAATTATTTACCAGTGACGATCGGTTATGTCTACGCGTCACTGGTAAATTATTTACCAGTGACGAGCAGCTTTGACGACCCGTCACTGATAAAATCTACCAGTGACGAGCAGCCTTTTCGGCCCGTCACTGGTAACAGTTACCAGTGACGAGCGTCCTTTCCAGCCCGTCACTGATAACGACGAAATAAATAGGCGCGCCCCCGCGGGACTTAGAGAAAAACTCTCCAAATCCCGCCCGCCCGCGCCCTAAGTCTCCAAACCGACGCCCTCGCGTGACCCGACGCCGCCAGGCCGCCGCCGCTCCTCGCCGGATGCCCCTCCTCGCCGGACGCCGCCCTCGCCGGACGCCGCCCTCGCCGGACGCCGCCCTCGCCGGACGCCGCCTAACTCCTCGACCGGACGCCGCCTAGCTCCTCGACCGGACGCCGCCTAGCACCTCCACCGGACGCCGCCTAGCTCCTCCACCGGACGCCGCCTAGCTCCTCGACCGGACGCCGCCTCCCTACACCGGACGCCGCCCTCGCCGTGCCGCCGCCATCTGCAGCCGGCCGCCCCCTTAGTTGCCCTAACTGCCGCATCTGCACTCCGTCGAGGAGCTCGAGGCCGCTCTCACCGCCGCCACTGAGCCTTCGGGTTAGCTTGCTGATCTCCCCCTCTGTAACTTCTTAATATTTCTGCTATTCTTCGTGAAAGTGCACAAACGAGAATATTGCTACTGGAGATTGAATGCAATTGTTGTATTGTATGCAATTGGCCAATATAGGCTTTGTTCAAAGTATGAAGCATTGAGGCTTATTTCACTGAATTAAATGAAATATTAAATAGAAACATCTATTGTCTACAGCTTCTATTGTATTAAATTGGTAAAACATCTGACAGAGAAGTAGTAAAACAATTGTATTTTTGGAAGGTTTTGAGAAGTGAAACCCCTGATAGTCTGACTCAACACTAGCAATTTTAATTGAATCCATATAGAGTGAAACTCTAGTTGAAATTGAACCTATATTTGTTTCATTCAATTGTCGTGTTCATATGAAGAGATTTGTATAATGGAGTACTATATTGTTGTAAAGGTTCAAGAGATTTTTGTTGGTACATGAGTAGGCTAATTGCACTTACATTTGTATAGTTACAGTGTGAGCACAAAAATTGTGATGTTTTTGCAATGAACTTCCTTCATATGGTTTAGCGAATTTTGCGATGGCTAAAAGTCATTTGTTGCGATGGCAAAAAAATGAATGTGAGATGACGATCTGAATGTATTTCATATATGCTTGTGGTACCGGCCGTCGAGCCGAGGCAACATTCGTTGCTTTGTTTATTTTTCAGGGAAACTGAGTTCAATGTTTAGACGAAATGTTGGTTCGTCAACATTTTGTCAACGTTCGATACTCAATTTTGCATAATTTTAGCAAAGGTCATGCCGAAATTTTCAATTTTCATTGTATGTACGGTATATTCGTGTCATTGTTGTTCATTGTCATGCACAGTTATATGCTTTTGTTTAACAAGATTTCATAATCTCAATTGCAAATAAAATTTTAATTCCCACCCTTGTTTGCTATAATGAATGGATATTAGAAAATGGCTGGAAGTAGCCCCTCTCCATCGCGGACACCAACGGATGTCCCCGCATCGTCCCGAGATATCGAGGGGCGTGCGGAAGCTCCCCGGGACCTGGTCCTCCAACAAACATCTCAGGGGGCCGCCATCGTCGACGACCCTGCTTCCGGGGATAACAACGAGTACGAGTCGTCCCACGAAGAGTCCGGCGGTGCTGAAGACGCGACCGATCGTGACGAAGGGACCGGCCGTGAATACGAGACCGGTATGGAAGAAGAAAAGGCGGACGGGGCTCCACCAGCCAAACGGAAAAGGCGGCTCGCGCCTAGGAGACCTAACAAGTTGAGTACCGAGACGTTCGTAATCACTCGAGTGGACGATCTCGGTAAACCTGCCAGTCCTGTAAGAGCCGCACAGGGGTACTCAAACGCCGTAGGCTGCATCCTGCGTGAAACGGTGAAGATCACAACTCCCGACATAAGGACGAGAGAAACCGAGCATCTTCGAACTCTCCTCCTGGACAGGCTATTCAGTAGGTATTCCGTCCCGGAGGCCGACAGAAATAGAGTCGCAACGAAAGCCCTCAGCATGATGTCGAAATCGTTGAATACCTGGCGATACCATACCAATAAGATGAAGGATCAAGATTTTGAGACCGTGATAAAGCCGAAATGGCCCACGATAGATGAGGCGGACTGGAGCGAGTTCATTCAAACTCGCTCCGACGAGGAATTCAGGAGGAAGAGTGATTGGGGGAAGGACATGCGGGGGAAGATCGTGGGTGACCACAGACTTGGCAGCCGTGGTTACCAAGGGAAGAGGCCTAAATGGGACAAGGAGGATGCGAGGTTGATTGCGGCTGGGAAAGAACCCCCTTTCTCGGACATCCAGCCAGGGCGCGGAAAAGACTTTGTGAGGGCCCGCGCAAAATTTGACCCAGCGACGGGGGAACCGATCTTCACACACGAGAAAATGAAGGACGTGCACGAAGAATTGGTAACCTCTGAACCCATTTTACTTTATTTGTCCTACGTAGATTAATTTCCTAAAGATTACGTTTCTGAACGGTTCATGTTGCTTGCAGAGAAAGCTGAGCCAGCAAACCTGAGAGCTCCCAGGACTCTGTCGGTACCGAGAGGTGGCAAGACCCTATCAACAAGGCTCTCGGGAAGCCGGAGACTCGTGGCCGCGTCATGGGCGTCGGGTATGGGGCTCGGTGGGCTGATTACGGTCCCCAAACCCGCGAGGCTGCCCGCGAGAGGAGGAAAGCCAAGCAGGATGAAGAATTCGATGCGCGAATGGAGGCGGCTGTGAAACGTCTGTTAGGGCCTCTATACGATCAACTACGACGCCCACCCACGCATCCTGATACGCAGCCGCCGCCCTATAATCTGGATACGCAGCCGCCGGCCTTCACTGCTGCAAGGAGTAGCAGCCCCTCCGTATCGGGCGTTGGCCCCGGGTCGCCAAATACAATCGACGGCCTAACGGTAAGCGTCGTCGGCTCAACAAATCGTAAGGGTCTCGTACAGATTTCGTTGTTTGGACTCTAACATCGCTGACCCGTACGTATGTTCCGCAGGTGATAACTCCGTGCCATCTCCAGACCCAAGTGCTCGGCTCGATGGTGACGGTCGCGTACGGTCGAGTCCACCCAATAACGCCGGAGAACAGGATGCACTGCGTGGATTTACCACCAAACATGGCGAGGGTGGAGTTGACTAAGGTGGTCGGCACCTTTGAGGACCTGGTTCTGAATGACCCCCCTGAAGAGGGATACGAGAAGCTAGGAGCCTGCAAGGGGTTTTTCCTTAGGTGGCCGAAGGACGCGATTAAGTTGATTGAGACCTCCAATCGTCCAGCACTTTCGCCGAGCCACACCGACAGTCCATCAGCAAGACCATCTCCTCTGGGTATTTCCGCACCTCTATCCTACAAGGATCTGGAGATGGAGCATGCCGAGGAGGGCGCGGAGCATGGCATGCCTCGTGACGAGGAGGCACGAGAAGTTGTAGATACGCCGCCACCCAAGCATGACAGGCAAGACCACACGAAGTTGACTCCTAAAACACTCGTGGGCGCAGCCAAAGAAGCGATGGCCGGTCAGAGGGCCGTATCCCTGGATACGGAGCGCACGAGCAAAAAAGGGGCGGTGAAGAAGGCACATGCTAGCACCGGAACTTACGATAGACAGGGTGAGGCGAGGTTGAAGAAATCCTTAACGTACGCAGCATCTTCCCAGTCAGCACAGACAGCAAAGGGTCGTCAGTGGCGGGCCTATCACATCCCGGGTCACCCGATGGTACCAAAGGATGAGTTCGACGTCCTCCCGAACGAGATGAAGATTCTGCACGAGAACATTCGAGACATTGAATTAGGACCCGATGAAACGAATGTATCGTATTACATGGCGAAGGTGCCAGAGGGTTTCCATTTCGTCGAGCAGTATCCCGCGGACAAGTTCTATCTGGACTTTGCGGAGATCTTCGGCATGTTCAACCTTTATCGGCTCGAAGCATCCTTCGTCAGGCTATGGGCGCTTCACCTAACCAGAGAGACCAGACGCCTGAAGATTCTCGATGTTGCAATAGCAGATCCGTTTCACATGCACGAGAACAACGTTCGCTCCCAAGAAGGTAGGGAGATTATGAAAGAATACCTCGTGAGTGCGATGATAGCGCATAAGGGCAAGGACTACCTACTCGTGCCCTACAATCCCTTGTAAGTCATTCTCTACTTTGTGCTTTCGTAAATTTCTCTTTCGCTTGTGCACCTAGCCAACTTCGTGGGTTAATATTGGTTTGTTCACATGTCTGCGCAGCGACCACTGGATCCTCTTAGTGCTAACGCCGAAGGAAAGGAAGGTTGTTTACTTTGATTCCATGAAGAGGGTGAAGAAAGACTACACCCTGCTCAAGAAAGTTCTGGATGATGCTCTCTTCGACTTTGCACAGAAGGGAGGAGGAGCAACTATGGTAAAAAGAAGTGACGCTCCACGCTTTAAACACGTGACCGATTGGTGGTGCAGACAGCAGCCGGAGGGTAGTGTGACGTGTGGCTACTACGTCTGCTACCACATGGACGACTTTGTACGGGTACGGAACACGTTTCGCAAACATGACGACCTACGCAAGTGGAGTAATAACCTCGAGCACAAGCCATATGACTGGAAGCAAGAGTTTGCACGCCTCCAGAATGCGTTCGCAAACATCATCAACAAGGACGTCGTCTCCGATACGGGGCTTTTCTACGCCGGCACTGACCCAAGGGAGGAACACGCCGCTCGCACAGAGCAGCGAGTTCGCCAAATCCCGACCGAAGACCCATTCGCGCGCCCACATGTAGCTTGGCCCTAGAGGACGGAAAAACATTGCATATGTATTGTGTTTGTGGTCGTGTATTCCCGAACTGGTCTACTTTGTACGTTTCTGCACATATTTACGTATTGGCACTTGTTACTTTCGTACTCGGTTTGACATATGTACTTATCGTGTGCGACATCCGAGAGCGCGAGTGAGGTGGCCTTCGAAGCATACCGGGCACGTAGGATGCCGACGCAACGAGGCATCGTCGCAAGCGCTATTAGGCCACAGCGGCACGCCCTAGGAGAACGGCGACCGAAGGGGTACACCCCCTCCAGGACCCCTGTAGTACACAGGGGCTGGAGAGCGCCCTAGGAGAACGGCGACCGACGCCCTAGGAGCGCCAGCGAAAATGGCTGCCGCGGCAGCGAAAATGGCTGTTTTTGCTGCCGCGCCAGCGAAAATGGCTGCCGCGGCAGCCAAAATGGCTGCGGCGGCACCCAAGCACGTTGCTGCCGCGGCAGCAAAATCAGCCCTTTTCCCTGCCGCGGCAGACATAATGGCTGCCGCGGCAGCCAAAACGGCTGTTTTTGCTGCCGCGGCAGCAACGTGCTTGGGCCCCTCATAACAGCAGTGACGTGCGGACTGGAGAGCTCGTCACTGCTGTATATCTTACCAGTGACGGGCCGAGAATATGGCTCGTCACTGCTGTATACCTTAGCAGTGACGGGCTCTCATGTGTGCCCGTCACTGGTAAGTAAATTAGCAGTGACGAGCGGGTAGCCCGCCACTGATAACCAGTTACCAGTGGCTGGTCACCAGTGACGGGCCGGCCCGCTCGTCACTACTGGGCTTTTTAGGCCCGTCACTGGTGTCCCTATCTGCAGTAGTGCACCGCCAAATGTCTTACTCATTTGGCGCTTCTTCGTCTCATGGCCATTGAAGTGAAGTCCCTCCACTTGCTTACCTTTGCCATGCACAAACTTCGTCTTCGGATATTGTTGAGGCAACCAAGCCTTCCCTTTGTCATTGAATTTTGGAGTGAATCCAAGACCTTCATGGTTAAAGTTCTCCACTTGGTTGCTCAACAATTCCTTTGAGGGCCTTACTACCCTTGTGACATTTCAATAAGCCAAAATGAAGTTGAGACTTTAGTTTAGCATTTTCAATCTTCAATTCTTCATTGTTGACATTTGAGTTAGAAGCACATTTTGAGCATGGTATATGTATGTGATCAACTTTTGATGCCTTAAGCTTTTTATTCTCAATGACAATATTGTCAAGCAAATTCTTAGTCTTGAGATAGCCAAGTTCTAATTGAGCATAATCTTCTTTTAAGCAATCATTGGTTTTCTCAAGTTTCTTTTTGATTTCTTTGTTGTCATTAACAATTTTCACCATTGCATCACTTTTTAATCTTTCTTTAGTGAGTTCTTTCTCAAGATTAATATTCTTCTCTTTTTCATAGATAAGCAATTCTTCTTGTTTATCTAGAGTATCCATTTGCTTATCTATTGTTTCCTCAAGAGTTTCAATAGTGGTTAGCAAATGAGAGATTTTAAGCATGGTATTTTTATCAAGTGAAGTAATCATATCATCGCCTAGCAAATCATCCTCACTATCATTATCAATATCACTACCTACATTGAATAATGCAAGAGAAGACTTTTTGAGAGGTGATACCTTAGGCCCTTTTGCCATAAGACACATGGGCGATTCTTCATCACTTGAGTTGTCGAAGAGTGACTTTGGTGGTGGAGGAGAGGCTTCAATAGCTATTCCGGCAACACCATCATCATCATCTCTTGAGGAGGAGTCGGAGTCGGAATTCCATTCTTCACCAATATGAGCTTGAGCCTTGGAGTCCTTCTTCGAGAACTTGCTCTTCTTGTGGAATTCCTTTTTCTTGAACTTCTTCTCCTTCTCTCCATTCTTGTCACCTTTCTTGTTTGGGCAACTTGCAATGAAGTGATCAACCTCACCACATTCAAAGCAAGCCCTCTTTGGTCTTCTTGTCTTGGTCTTCCCAAAGTTCTTCCACTTGTTGCCTTTTTGACCAAAACCGCTTCTCTTCAAGACTTTTCCAAATCTCTTGACGAAGAGAGCCATCTCTTGCATCCCTTGTTGAAGTTGCTCCATTTGATCTTCTTCTTCATCTTCACTTGAGCTTTCTTCAACGACTTGCTTGGCCTTCAAAGCTATGTCATTCTTCCTTGAGCTTGAGCTTGGCTTGTTGAGAGCACGGATCTCTTGTGCTTCTTCATCCATCAAGTCATGAGCGAGGATTCGCCCAAGAACATCATGTGGTGTGAGAGAGTTGAAGTTCTCCTTCTCACGGATGAGGGTAACCAAGGTGCGGTTCTTCGGGGCTATAGCGCGAAGCATCTTCTTGACCACATAGTTGTCGGTCATCTCTTTGCTTCCAAGCCCTTTGATCTCGTTGACTAGGTTGTTGAGACGAGTATACATGTCACTTGGCATTTCTTGATCTCCCATGACGAAAACGGTCAAGCTTGCCCTTCAACAACTCTAATCTTGACTCCCGAACGGTCGAGGTGCCCTCATGGATTTCCATTAGAGTTGTCCAAATCTCTTTGGCATTTTCAAGAGAGCAAACCCGGTTGAACTCATCTCCGCTCAATGCTCCGAATATGGCGTTGACGGCTTGAGCATTGTAGTGGATGCGTCTATCTTCATCGGCCGTCGGATTGTCTTCATCTACTACATCATAACCATTTTGAACAATTCGCCAAATGGCAGGGTTAAGAGATATTAAATGCATCTTCATTTTATGTTTCCATGAAGCATAATGGGTTCCATCAAAGTAGGGTGCTCTACCGGATGATCCACCAAATGAATGAGTATTGTAAACATTTGGAGGAGGAACATTTTGATATGAGCTATTATTACCACTATTTACCCCCGAATCATTGTTCGACATCTTGAGCTCTCTAGGCGGTAAAGCCCTAACAAGAGAGACCTTGCTCTGATACCAATTAAAGGATCAAGATGTCGGCCTAGAGGGGAGGGGTGAATAGGCGACTAATCAAATTTTCTTCAAAGTTAATCAATTCTTATAAAATGCGGAATTTACTTGATTGATTAACTAATATGGCAATTCTTAATATGACAACCACGATGACTAAGCAATAACACTAAGCAAGATGAAACATAAGCAATATCAAAGTACTTGCAAAGTAAATGCGGAATGAATGAACAAGAGAGACAAAGGATTTGTTCCCGGAGTTCGGATCCTTGAGGGAATCCTACGTCTCCGTTTGAGGACCCTGATCACACGTGATCAAGGGTGGGCTCCCTCTCAAGCCACTTCCTCTCGAGGACTCTCCGGAGTCTCCTCGACTTGCTCTTGGTGATCCTTTCCTTGCGGAGGCGAATCCCGGGCCTTCACAAACTTCCCACGGCTCACCACACGGTTTGGGAGCTCGTGAGCAACTCCTAACCGTCTAGGAGTCCTCAACCTCCAAGAGTAACAAGCGCGATGAAGTCGCAAGGAGGTGAACCTAGTGCTCAAAGATCTTGACCTTTCTCTCCACTCAAATCCTCACAAAGATGCTTCCTTTCTTTTCTCTCACAAAGGGATGGATTGGAAACTTGAGAGAGGAGGAGTGAGTGCTCTTGAGTGTGCAGGAATGGATTTTGCAAAAGGTTGGTTGAGGAAGAGGGATGGGGAGCTATATATAGCACCCTCCAAAAACTAGCCGTTATGCACACAAAACACCCACATCGGAACTTTCGATATGTTCAAATAAAACGGCTACTTCTCTTCCTCGCAGCACACTTTATAGGTACATCGGAACATCCGATCACAATATCGGAACATCCGGTTTTTTCCAGAACTCTCAAAATCAAGGGTGGTCCGGAACTTCCGGCCAGATTGGAACATCCGATCCAGGAACCGAAACTTCTGGTTTTTCTAGAACTCTCAAAATAGGGGCTACACCGGACCTTCCGGTTGGACCGGAATATCCGGTATAGGGACCGGAACTTCCGATGTAGCTTATTTAAGACTTAATTTGAGTTCGGAAAACAAATGTTTTGCTCTCTCTAGAAAGGAGTTCAATGATCTCTGAGCACTTAGGTCAACTAATTGCCACTACAACGCACCCCTCTTAATAGAACGGCTTTCCTACTACTCAAATAAATGGGAAATACTTTACTCAAAATAGGAATTCTGAAGTCGCCATTCTTTTCTTCTTTTTAGGGGTCGCCGATGTCCTTTGAGCCTTTTCTTTGGGACTAATATCTGTTTATAAACTCGGTAAACCTGTTAGTCCCTTAACCGCTTGTCGTCAATCATCAAAACCAGATTAAGGGGCCTAGATGCACTTTCAATAAGAAAGAAGATTAATCGCTAGATTAGTTCCTGAAAACTTTGATCTAATACCTAAGCTAACTAAATAAGATGAAGAGAACATATTGGATTCTAAGTAAATTCGAATTAGAAGTTAAATGGATTAATGTTATTATGTGAAAGTTTACATAAGATTTAAATGTAGTTAACACTCAAGATATCCTTTCAGAATATTCCTAGTCCTTAAAGAGATGTTAGGAAGGTTTAAGTCTAGAGATTTTGAGGACCATCTTAATACTCGCATCATCTCATGTATATATTGCCATAATAGTCGCATTCATAATTTTGAATCTTTCGAATGAGTCCTTATCGGACTTTATTACTTCTTTGTCAGAAGCCGGAGTTTCACAAGTAAACCCTTCGAACTCCATTTCTACTCCGATACTAGGCAAGTCCAGTTTCTTGTTCATGTCCGTTGAGAATGCCTTACCAAATTTCCCTCTTGTCTACAACATGAACAAAATCTATTTTCTAAAGATGGATCGACTGTTGTTTTGTTTTGGATCGCCGGTTCTTGGGCGATAGCATGGCGGGTGGTGAAATCCTGGTATGGGTGCAGGTTGGCACATTTGGGAAGGTGGATTTCATCACACGGGAATGTTTCATATAAGGTTAATGCAATCAATGATCGAATGTGCTTAAGGGCCGTAGCGAACGCGCTTACCACATACCCTGTATGGGCGGGGCTGAGCTAAAGTACCCTTTACCCTAGGCTCATACTCCCCTGGGAACGCAAGACCTCGGCAGTGGGATCGACTGCCGGGAAGGTGATACTAGCTGTAGGTTGGCCAGATCACAAGTGATCTGGCTGTGGGTTGGCTAGTCACAGGTGATCAAGTCCGTGCGTCGACTTGTCACAACATGCTGGAAGAAGTGGCTCTGGCCGTACGTTGGTTAATCCACATTAGGAATTGGGACCGGTAGTCCTATACGGACTACGACGTGGAGTATGGCCGAGCGGGTGGCGAAACGGCTCTGTGATCATGGGTACGTGATTCGGGACTGATCACCTTGGGTACATGCTTATGATCGTTTGTGGGTACAGTTGCGCACCTCTGCAGAGTGTATAGAATTGTGGCATTGTCACTCCGTGTTTCCGGTTGGAACTGCGAACCCGGCAAGAAAGGGATTCATCGGGAATCCTAGCAGCTTGTGAGACATGAGATCATTAGTCTCTTTAATTAAAACTTGACTCTCTTACCTTCTCAAACTGCATTGCTTTTGGAGAACATTGCCGTTCTCAGTAGATAGTGCATCAAACACCTCTTTGCTATTCCTGGACTTGTTGAGTACCTTCTGTACTCATCCCTCTATCTAATTCCTTTGAGTAGACTGTGAGCCGACGACAGAGGAGGAGGTGGTCTACGTCGAGATCGACGACGAAGTCCTCGAAGAGCAAGCGACGACAAAGGAGGACGAAGGCGTCAACTACTACGTCGAGTTCCACGACGAGATCAACACCGAGTAGTTAGTAGGTTGAGTGAGTCGAGAGTAGTAGTGAAGACTTTTGCTGTAGCCAAACGATAACGGTTTTAAATTCCCCGTACTTTTGGGAATATGTTGTAAGATTTTCGGTTGTATTACGAGTTTGTGAATTGAGTTTGTAATATTTGAACCACTGCAATGCTTCTGTCGTGCTACTCTGTGAGATATGTACAGTCGAGAAGGCACTTCGTCTGTGCGTATCGCCGCAGGTGGTATCAGAGCAATGGTTGAGACCTCTAGGCATAAAAGTCTAGTTAGGAGACCTGTGAACCCTAGGAATGAAGTTGGAACCTCTATAAGGACCATCCTCATCCATAGTTTTCTTTTAACAAAGATTAATGTATTATTTTCAAACAACTCTCCTATTACTACCTATAGAATTACCTAAGAATATGGGTTCAATTCAAATTCTTCAAGAATATTTTTCTTATCACTTATCTTCTTGAGATTCGAAAATTTAATTTGCAAAAGAAATAAACATGATAAGGATATAGTCGTAAGGAACTAAGTATTGGAAATCAAGTATTTGTTTTTGCTTTCGTTTTGGACACTATAGATAAAGAGCACATAGGTTATCACGTTTTATGAAATTGAGTGTCTTATTGGAATTATGAATCTTTTCGGATTTTTGTATGAGTGCTTAGATGTGTTATGAAGATAAAAGCTTAATATATGTCGTTGAAGATTATATTATTAAGCTTTGCTTCATATCACAATATAGGAGAATGGCGGAGCCAAGTGAGGAAAACCTTAGGAGGGAGGTTGAACAAGTCCAGAAGGAAACCGAAGAAAAGGCCAGAATGGAAGCAGAACGAAAGGCGAAAGAGGACACAGCTAGTGGAAATGGAGGCAGTGGTGCACCACCACTACCACGATTCAACACCGAAGAAGTGTTTATGCAGTATATGCGCCAAATGGAAGAAGATCGGAGGGCTAGAGAGGAGGAAAGGCGAGAAAGACGAGAAGCTCAGGAGAATCAGAACAAATTTTTCATCGAGATACTAAAGAGGATGGAGGAAAGAAATCATGATACTCAAACATCAGTCAAAGGAGGCGTTAGCCTGGGCGATTTTTAGCAGACCAGACCTATGATCTTTGCAACATCAGCTGAGCCCATGGATGCAGAAGATTGGCTGTTAGACACTGAGAGGAAGCTAGAAGTAGTAGGGTGCAATGACGAGGAGAAAATCCGCTATGCCATACATCAACTCACCGGACCTGCAGCAGCATGGTGGGTTAACCTCAGGGCAGTCCAACCAGTCGGAAGGGTGATCACATGGGATATTTTCAAGACGAAGTTTCGTGAAGCACATGTACCATCAAGTATAGTGGCGCTGAAGAGGAAGGAATTCATGGATCTAGAACAAGGTAACATGTCAGTTACCGAGTATGTTCATGAGTTCAATCGATTGGGTATTGGTCGTGAATTTTTAATAGTTAAAAAGATTTATAAATGACTTATTACTAGAAACACATTTAAATAACAATTTTAAATGGATCCAGAAACACATCCTGATTTTTATAGCTCATACCAGTGCAGGAAAAATATTTTGGTTTACATGGTAAATTAGTTCTAGGGTTCTCTGATCTTAGGCAAAAATTGAATAAAAATAAAAGAGGATATTTCTATTTTTAATAATTAAAACATATCTTATTTTAATTCTAGGAAATTCTACGCATGTCCAAAAATTATGAAAATTTACAGAGATGCTCCCTAGCATACTAGTATTCTACAGAAAAAGATTTACTTCAAACTAAGCATCCAGTACAAAGATATCACGAAAATAGATCAAATTTCATCCAAATTTAAATATTATTCAAAATCCCGCGATCGGATTGAAAATCCGGTTGCACCATTGGATTCGTGGGGTTCTAAGGATTCCATTTTACTACTGAGATCTAAGATCGGACAAAGATTGGATGTGGGCAAAATTTGGCAGAGGAGAAGATTAGGGTTTACTGTAGTGGGGGTACTGTTCACTCATGCACTGTTCATGCTACATTATAGAGAGCAAGATCTAGGGTTTGGGAAGAACAACACAATTTAGGGTTGGATCCATGGAGATGGGTAAAATTGGCTGAGGGGAAGTGTTGCTCGGGTTGTGGGGAGTCTACCCCGGAGAGGAATTTGAGAGGGGATTACCGAGGGTGAAGAAACGGAGGAGGGAAGCAGATCGCCGGAGTTGAGGAAGAAGCTCGCGGTACGGTCGGTGTAGTGGAAGAAGCTCCCGAATTCTTGCGGTAGTAGATGCGCGACGGCGTGGGGAAGCTCCAACACGAATCCCCGGTGTAGGGGTGCGACGGTGTGGCCGGAATTGCTCGCCGGAGTTCCGCCGGAGTTGGACAAGATGAAGTGGTGGAGAAGAGATTTTGGAGAGGAAAAAACAAAGGGAAACCCTAGGGGGAGTGGGGTTTATATAGGGGAGAAGGGAGAAGAGATAATGCAGGAATTTACAATTTAAGAAAAAGGAGATAAGTATAAAGATTAAAAGATAATCACTAAGATTAAAAGAAAAGAAAAGAAAAAAAAACTAAGCACCGGCGCCTAATCCCGTACGCGTCACGGCTGCCTGGCTGCATGCATGCATGCATGCACCTGGGCCCCACACCTTTTTATTTATTTTCGGATTAAATTAATAGAGAAAAACAAGGTAATTCAAAACTAATTTAAATTGGTTCCAAAAATTATGAGAAAATTTCAGTAAATCAATTTGGACATGGGGAATCCAAATAAAATATTTTTAGAGAGAGATTCTAAAAGGATTTGGGATTAAAATTTGAGACAACACTTTATAGCTCTCAAATTAATTCCAGAGCCTGGATTAATTTGAAATAAAATCCACAAAAATACATATAGGCTTATTATACAGTTGCACATCCTCTTTCTTTTTTTAAAAAAATTTCAAGCCCTCAAAATCGAGGATGTTATAGAACATTTGGTGTTATTTGTATTAAATAAGGAAATAGCAAAAAAAAACCTGAATAAGAATAAAATGGTGATGTTCTATAGGTTCGAGAACTTCAGGCAAGGTAATGAATTGAGTTACCAATGCAACAATATAGAATAATCTTTCCACTTAGCTTTGTTTAAATATAAATCCAAACCAGAACTATGTATGTTTAGAAACTATGTTTGTTTAAATATAAATCGCAAACCAGAAAGTAAAAATGTTGTGGAAAATACTTGAACCCAAGACCTACAGCACATGAGGAGTGTGTCTTACCACTGCACTAGCAAAGAAATATGTTGATTACTACATTTACCTCTATTTGTACTCGTATATTTTATCTATCAAACTTCTCTGCCCCATTAGCGCCGCTCACCAGCCACAAACTGGACCGACTAGCGCCATCCACCAACCACGAACTCTACCAACCAGCACCGCTCACAACTACTGTTGGCCGCTCATCTTCCCAACCCACGAGAGACACCTGCTACCTTCCGCTCAAGCGGGCACCCCCAAGCAAGGAATCGAAGGAAAGCTAGATCTGGCAAATCTTCACAGTAGGGTACGTGGCTCCTCCATTTTCCCTTCTTTCCAGTATCATTTTCCCATCAGGGTTAGCTTGATTAGTGCTGGTACTGCAGATTGTTGTTGGGTATGCCTTGAGTAGTTCAATTGCTTGTAGAGTTTCTGATTTGTTAGCATATTCTGATTGATGAATTTGCTTGTTGTGAGGTGGAAGAGATAGTACTTGTGATGCATAATTTCAGATTGTCTTTGTGCATCGTGATACATAAATTCTAATTTTCATTTACTCAAAATTATGACACAGATGGAAAGAAGTTGGATAAATGCTAGATCATTTAGCATTGCATATATCAATGGTGTGAAAGACTTTATGCAGTTTGTTTGAGAACGATTTGATGAGAATGCTGAAATATATTGCCCATGTCGTCGATATCTTAATCAAATGCTTAGACCCAGGTGCATGTGGAGGATCACATATTTATCTACGGGATGTCAAGTACATACTCTAGGTGGATACATCATGGAGAACCATTTAATACTGAAGCTTTTGAAGAATCTAGGCATGAGAATGAAGCTCCTGGTCATGTGGAACATGATACTCAGGATGGGTTTGTGATGAATGACAATGAGGACAACGATGATGATGGAATTCCAGTTTTGTTAGAGGATTTATACACATCTGCACACCAAAGTGGAGGTCAGTCAATGTTTGCAAGTTTGATACAAGAGGCTAAGTGTGATCTTTATCTAGGATGAGGTAACTTTTCAAGATTTTTGTTTCTTGTTAAGTTACTTCATATCAAGTCATACTATCAGATCTCTGATACAACATTGAATGCTCTACTGAAGGTGTCGTCCTTAGCATTTCCAGCTTGCAATACACTTCCCACGTCATATAATGAGGCAAAGAATCTTCTTCGTGAATTGGGTCTTGGATACGATTCAATCCATGTGTGTAAGATAATTGTGTATCATTCCAGAAGGAGTATGCCAACAATGAGGTTTGCCCAGTTTGCGGTGTATCGAGATGGAAAGATCCAAATGGAAGAAAGCGGGTTCCTCACAAGGTACTACGTCATTTTCTATTGATACCAAGACTAAAGAGGATGTTTGTTTCAATAAAAATAGCGGAGGACACACAATGGCACAAGTTGAAGCACCAAGCTATCGAGAATGAACTGAGCCATCCAGCTGACGGGGAGGCATGAAAAGACTTTGATAGGAATTATCCATGCATGGTTTGCATGAGATGCAAGAAACTTGAGACTTGGGCTTTCTACAGATGGTTTTAATCCATTTGGTAACATGAATACCTCCTATAGCATGTGGCCAGTATTTGTTGTGCCTTACAACCTGCCGCCATGATGACCTTACTCATCCCAGGTCCAAAATCTCCAGGAAAGGATTTTGATGTATTCTTGCAGCCTCTCATAGAAGATTTGCTTGAGCTTTGGAAGGGTGTCCGAACTTATGATGCATTTACTTCTAGAATGTTTAATTTGCATGTATATGGTGCATCCATGATTATCCAGCGTTGAGCACCTTGTCAGGGCGAACCACAAGGGGTTATTTTGCATGTGTGCATTGTGACAAAGATCCTTGTTCATAGGCACTGAGGAACAAAATTTGTTATCTTGGCCATCGTCGTTTCCTTCCTATGGACCACCTTGAAGAAAAAGCAAAGCTTTTAATGGCAGGCAAGAAAATCGTGAAGCCAGGAGAATTATGTATAGAGGAGCTACTGGAGCAACTAGAGAAGGATAAAGATGTTAGACCAGGAAAGCATCCTGAAAACAAGAAAACGAAGCGTCCAGAGAAGGATCTGCCAAATTGGAGCCCAAAGGTTAGTCTATTTGACCTACCGTATTGGTCAAACTTGAAGCTACAACATAATCTGGACGTAATGCACATAGAGAAAAATATATGTGATAACCTTCTTGGGACATTTCTCAATATTGAGGGGAAGACAAAGGACACCGTTGATGCTAGGCTTGATTTGCAAGATATGGGCATAAAAAAGGAGCTATATTTAAAGCAGCATGGTGATTCATATGTTATGCCACCAGCATGCTATACCATGAGTCAAGACCAAAAGATTGCATTTTGTAAATTTCTATGAGATGTAAAATTTCCAGATGGATATGCTTCTAACTTCGCAAGATGCATTAATGTTGATGGATGCAAGTTCCAAGGATAGAAAACTCTCGATTGTCACATCCTTCTACAAAGAATTTTACCTGTTGGCATTCAAGGATTCAAGCGTAAGGAAATCTATGAAGCAGTTGCTGAGTTGGTACAATTCTTTCGAGAATTGTGTCGTAGAACTCTAATGTTGGATGTTTTGCATCGACTGAAAGCAAAAATCCCAATCACTCTATGCAAGTTTGAGAAAAAATTTCCTCCATCTTTCTTTGATGTGATGGT
Organism: Stipa capillata; assembly: GCA_019208055.1. NCBI lineage: Eukaryota > Viridiplantae > Streptophyta > Magnoliopsida > Poales > Poaceae > Stipa > Stipa capillata. The sequence continues at coordinate 57,387 of JAGXJF010000999.1, read as the reverse complement.
GCACTTGGCTATTCATTTGCCTGACGAGGCAATCCTTAGAGAGCCAGTTCAATATGGCTGGATGTACCCAATTGAAAGATGACTCTGTACTCTAAAGCGCTTTGTGAGGAATAGGGCAAGACCGGAAGGTTCCATTGCAGAGGCATATGTAGCTGACGAGTGTTTGATGTTTTGCTCAAGATATATGGATGATATTGAAACCAGATTTAATCGAGAGGGGAGAAATAGAGATGTTTCACTATCAATTACATTATCTTGTGATCTCTATATTTTCATGCATTGTGTTAATTTACTTGGATCGTCCAATCTTACATATCTTGAGGGTGAATATGACAAGATGGTGTGGTATGTTCTCAATAATTGTTCGAAGGTTGACGCATATAAAAAGTATGTACTCAATTCTATACTTTTGATTTTTCTTTTATATGTAACTTATTTATCTCTAATATTTTAATTAACTATGGTTTGTAGTCTATTCAGAGAGGAGTTAGAGCAAGAAGGTACTCATGATGTCGAGAAAAGGCTTGAGAAGGGATTTCCAAAATGGTTTAGGAACCATGTTAGTTTTCATTCACAATTTTTGATTAATGAACTTCTTTACATGACATGACCCTGGTGTGTACTCTTTTTTTAATTAGATCGCAAGGTTGCATCGCGTGAATGCAGAAGAGGTAGGTGATGATCTATATGCATTGTCATTTGGTCCTGATATGCAAGTTAGAATTTTTTTCATCATGTATTATCAATGGTGTTCGGTATAACACAATTGATCGTGAGAAACATAGAAAGACACAAAATAGTGGAATCATGACTGAGGGTACACATAAGGATGGGTACATTGACTTCTATGGATCCCTCAAAGAAATTATTGAGTTGCAATATAACTCAAATCAACAAGTCAATAGATCAGTTGTTTTATTTCGATGTGAGTGGTTTGATCTAGAAGGCAAGAAGACAGGCATTATAGATGATGGATATTTTAAAAGCATCAATATTGGACATAGCTGGTACAAAAATGATCCTTTCGTTTTGGCAACTTAGTCAACAAAGGTATCTTACTTGCAAGACACAAAGCTTGGTGATAATTGGCGAGTTGTGCAAAAATTTGAGCATAGGCATTTGTATGATGTGACAGAAACTGATACAAACGTGCAGAATGGACCTAATAGTAATGGAGTAGCATATCAAGAAGAAGAGTCATCTCATACAAGAAATCCTGTGCAAGACAGTGATCCTTTTGTGGAGACTCTACACTGTGATGATGAAGACGACAGTAATCTTGAAGCTACTTTAGTTCAAAATATTATAAACCAAAAGAATGATTTATTGCATGAAAGTGATAGCAAATCTGATGGTGATGATACTATAATGCATTATTGTAGCGACAATGAACATCTAAGGATTCATATTGGTGAAAGTGACAACGAGTAGTTTGTTTTAGTTATATTATATCTTGGCTCTTCATAGTTGGCCAAAAAATTGCATGTACAAGAAACTAAAGCTTCAAGGTGTAGATAGTGAGAAAAAGTTCTTTGGAAGTGAGAAGAAGTCTTCGAGATGGTTCTATAGTTGATATGAACTATTAATGTTATTTTGTTCAGAGAAGTTGCTCTCAATTTGTTTAGAGAACTTGCAGCTATGCATTATTTGATTCTTCTCCCAGGCTGCAATCGTGATTTCTTTTGCCTTCTTGCAATGCATGTACAAGAGCACCATTTTATTCTTCTCCACACAAATTTTAGTTAAAATGCATCCAACATAAGAAATTGATGTCATTTTGTTTAGAAAAATTGCATGTACAAGAACACCATTGAAAATACATTTCTGAATATGACTGGAAGATGCATATCATTCTGGGTGTCATATGCAATATTTGACATGCCCTGACATGCATCACTCGTTTAAGCCATCAGCTGCATATATACAAAGTTACAAAAACTTCAGAAAATTGCTCCATTTCATTGAGAAACAAAATCCATTAGCTTAGTTGCTCCATTTCATTCAGAAAGTTCAGAATATCAAGCAATTCAGTCACATTTCATCCAAATTCGAGTTCCACTGCACAGTAGAGTACAACTAAAATGAATCAAAAAATTTCATTCTTACAGCCTAACAAATTAACACGGACAAGAAGTTATAGCCGAGGAAATAACTACTTCACTAGCAGCACTATGAGAAGTAGGGTAAACACAAGAGTAAATCCACTAACGAACGTCTGTTTCTCTTGAAATTTGCCGAACTCAGCTATTTCAAGTCTCAAAGCATATATAAATGATGTGGCATATTGCTTGTGCTTCAGTATTGCCATCGTCACTGCACTTGGGAGGTGACTGAATGAGACCAATCTCTTCTAGGTACATCTGATACTGCTCCAGCCACATGTAAAGATAGCACCTTTTTGGCCCCTGTAACACACAACAACTGGCCAAATTTCAAATTCTTTTCTCAAGCTCAAGTAAGGCTAAAATTCAGTCATGCAACAAAAGTACTTATTCATAACTATCATAGTTTCTCTGCACTATAAACAATTTTAAGCAGAGCATATCACAAGTATTCATATATGCTCCATTAGATTCTAAAAAAAAAGATGTGCTCCATAACCAATTACTTACATACATCCGGCATGTATATGAATGGAACGAATCAGTGTTTGTTGTGGGCTAACATTTAGATGCAAGAGAAACCTAGCAGGAGACAAAGGTCCATACAGGACTGGAGAACTTACCTTTACTCCCTTCAGATTCTTTCGGCACTTGACAAAAACTCTCCAGGGTTGCTTCAAACTACATGCAATTGGAGCAGCAGCACTTGCTCGCCTTTGAACCGAGGGCAATGGACGAGCGGAAGGGTGCTCATCCCCTGCATGATTGTCAGTCGTGGTTGAGGAGCTAGCTTGCAGCATCGCCGTCAGCCACCAAGATGTGCTGCGTCTCACGGGAGAAGGGGAAAAATAGCTAAGCGGTTCTGATCTAATCTGGTGAGGGGTAGGCCCTTTACCTTTTTGTGGTTGACAAGTGGGCCCATAGCTCGACTTGGACAGTGGGCCAGACAGGTTTGTGGGCGAGAAAAGAAATAGACTTGATCAAAATTGGTTCAAATAATGCCACATGTGATGTAGAGCAAGCTAGTGATGTTGTTGGCCAAGTCGAGGAGCACATCCAATTGGATGATGAAGGTAAGATGTTATAGTACCATGTTCCCTTTATGCTTTTAGAATAGGCTGCACACTCACTCTATGCTTGCTGTTGTCTAGATACACTATCGAGTCCTAAGAGATGGCGCAGGGGATTGACTATGGGCAAAGGGCTCGATAGGATGACTAAAATTATGGGAACTAATATATGCATCAATGTTGTTGAAGGAAAGACGCGTCCTGAGAAACCAGTGCAAGCTGCAAAGTTAGCATCAGAGTGTGGCATCGCACTTAGGCAGCATGTGCCTATCCTCCCACACTGGAAGGACTACAAGAAAGATGAGAATCAAAAGGGTATTGAAGAATACATGGGCCAAGTAGCTGTAAGTATCTTGATTCTTGGCCAAAATTAATTTTCCCTTTGTATCTTAAATGTTCCATGTTTATTAGATGTATGGTATGTCTCACTTTTGATGTTCATTCACCTTGTTAGGGAAAATTTGACATGAACATCAATGATAAGACAATAAATCATGCATGTATTGATATGCTCAAGAGTGGGGTGCGGCAGTTGAGGTATAGGCTCAAGAAGCATTACTTTGATGGTGTTCTAGCGAATCAAGTTCGAACAACATCTCCAGTAGCTACTATCACTAATGTTCAGTGGGTAAAGCTTGTGGAGAACTAGTCTGACCCAAAAAACAAGGTTTGGAATTATATCATTTGTTTATTTTGTAAATCTGATTGTGTCTTATAGTATTGTCTTGTTGTAGGAAACTTCTGGAAAAAAAACAAAATTGAGGTAAAGTCAAAATTCAACAAAGGACGGGTTCTCGGTGTTACATTGCCCATTGCTATTGTAAGTAATAATCTTACAAATCAATCATCAAATGTTTCATTTGCATATTTTAAAGCTAACAATTTGGAATTATTTCAACATTATTTCAAAAGGAGAAGTACAAAGGCGAAGAACCCAATTCGATTGATCTTTTTAAGGAATGCCACAATAGCAAGAAGAAAGGTTTTAGTGAGCCTGTAAAGCAGGCTATCGTAAGGCTCTTTTTGTGTTTTTGCATACTTCTTTCTACTTCTTATGGGTGGACACGGACTTGACATGTACTTGTGATTGCTGTAATTGTAGTATTGGTTTTTTATTTACTATACTTTTGCAGCTTGCATTGACTATGTGTTTAAAGAATGTTTTCCTTAATTCTAACTTCAGTAGACCTAAGTTGGATAATGACTGTAATGGGCTCTCTAGACAGAGATTTTCTGTTTTGTTGTAGCTAGACACTTAGGTTCTAATTTAGTTTTCGATATTGCCTTCCCAATCAAGTCATTTTTAGTTGAAAGCATATGTGTTTCTTTTTAGAGATGCTTGTTCTGATGTTGTATTTCTATTAGATCATTGGCCTGTTCTTTGTAACTTGCCTTCTATGTGTGCTTGTTCTAATGTTGGATTTCTACTCATTAGAAAAATTCTTATAGTTCCATATAGAACTTAACTATTGCATATCACTATCATATACATTCAAAATGTTTAGAACTCACATTCTGCATGTTTTAGTTAGCAAAATAATCTTTTCTTTCAATATTGTTCCAATATACTCTCCTTAGTCTAATTTTCAAACTATTTACGGTACCATCCCTATATTGTCATTTTCTTTTGATCTTCATTTTAGTTCTCATGGTTAATCCTTGGAATGCTAGGCTGGTATGGAAGCTATGAGGGATCAACCTATGCAAGATGGTCAAGAACCCAAATCTTCTACAACAATTGTATCTGAGGTTCTCTCTCAAATCGGTGGGTCAAACAAGTTTCTTCAAAATGTGGGCTTTCCATTAGGCAACAAGAATACATCCACAACTAGGGCAGCTGCGCATGCACAACAGCTTAAAGAAGAACTTGAGTTGGAGAGAGAGAAAATAGCTACACTTCAAGAAACAATCTATTCTCAACAACAAGAATTGGATGCCTTGAAGAAGAATGTTGAAGAAACAGATGCTGCAACCAAAAAGCATGCACAAGAGATGGAAGAGGTGAAGAAGGGGCAAGAATTCTACGTCGTTTATTGAGCTTATCACAGGTTCAGCCTACCCCTTAATCTCTAGTTGAAAGAAATTTCCAGTGGTGGTTGTTGCATGATTTACTATCTAGGAAATGAATTAGAATTCTTTATTTTGTGAACTGCTATAGTATGTGCTTTTGGGTGAACCTCTCTTATGATAAGGTAGGGCTAGACTTAGCAACCTTTGATGAATTTTGGTAGCTGGGATATAACAAGTGAAGTAGCTTGTTATCTAGGATGTACTACATGCTATTGGGTGAACCTCGCTTTTGCTAAGTTACTGGACTTAGCAACTGATGTAAGTGCATGTTGCACATGCATGGACAATGTTTTAGTTGGAAATGTGATGACAGATATATGTATATGACATGAAATATGTTACTTGTGTATGAGTTGATGTGATGGATGTATATGCATGTGACATGAAATTGCGATGGTGTATGTGGCTTGTGTTTATGACAAACGTCATAATCAACATTGAGTCATTGACATTTAGTGACGAAATGTGATGAAAAGTTGTGATGAAATTTGATCTTGGTCATCACATATTGATTGGGCTTATACACTAATAATGGGCTGTTAATGGGCTGGTTCGATGCCATCACTAGTGGGCCATGGCTACATACTAATGTTGGGCCATGTATGGGCTGAGCTCATATATCTATTGACGATACGGTGTGACTATCTATGATGAAAAGGATCATCACCATCGGTCTCTACGTTGGACGCACACTTTCAAAACATTTCACACATCAGAGTGATGCGGACATGTTTGAATTTTGTGATGAAAATGCATGCTCGACATGGCAGCCTTCTATGACAAAAAAGGTTATCACAAATTAACTTGCTCGGAGCATATTCGAGTGAGCAGTCTTGACTTTTTGTGATGAATTGTGGTGTATGTGTGACATTTTTATCTGCTTCAATGACAAAACATTTCGTCAATAAAGGTCAAAGAATTGTGACAATATGAGTTTCATCATAGAGTTTATGATGATTTCATAGCATTTCATCACAGAATACCTACAAAGATGCGTGATGCATGACAAACTATTTTTCATCACAAAATTGTCATAGAAAGTTTTTTATGACAAAAAAAAGATCCTTCTATGATGAGTATATATCGTCAAAGATCATCAAAAGTGTTGTAGTGCGTAGAACGACGTCCCACTCATAATCACGGCTCATGCCTCACATGGGGAACTCTCAAGTCACCCTGCAAGCACGTCATGCTTGCATCCTTAAACCCATAACCCTTTTTGGTTTTCAAAATCCTGGTCTAACCAGTGTGTGGCCCAACCAAGTTGTCCATGACCGTGGAAGCGGCTATTCGAATAGATTTTAACACTCTGTAGAGGTTGTACAGCTTTACCCACATGATGGAAGTCCCCCTTGTTGCTAAATATTACGAGGTGTATTGGTAGGGTTATTGCAACAAGACTGTTCCTCCATTTTTGCCCTAGCACTGAACCCGCTAGATGAGATCTACCCTGTTTTTGTTTATGTTCGAGTCACATGACACATAGACAGAAATGGTTCCCATCTTTGTGTCGAACAACTTTCTACGTAGCTACGCAAAGGTTCTCTAGGGATAACCAACCACCTAGCACTTATCTTCTTACTACCCACGAGTTCAGACGCTAGCACGCGATGGGGTAATGAGTCAAGGCCTTCCCCATAAAGGACATGTGGACATACGGGTAGACTTGGACAAGCGGCACTTAGGTTTGGTCCTTAATTGATCCGAGAAAGACTCCGCACCATATCCAAGTCACTTGAATTAAAGGAGCCACCACGGGCTATACCTTGAAGTAAATCACTCCTACATACATCAACTCCTTTTTCTAACCCAGATCCAAATAATCTCCATTTGGTTTTGATAAAACCTTTTTCAGAAACATCCTACCCATGGACATTGTTGTCCCTTCAAACTCCATCGGACACTAAGTTCCATCCCAATTCCTCCTCATATGAGATTTCTGGGGATTCTTTCTTTTAAAAAACCTAATTTTGCTACTGCGGGGCTAAGCCATAAATATATATTCTACCCTAGGTTCCCGTTAATATGCTTATGATAGATAGTCTATCGGGCGACAAGGGATCATCGTCGGGCTAGGGTTTGCTAAGTATAGGTTATAGCTACACTGCATAAAATACCAGCTTGTAACATATAGCGTGCATGTTTCATAAACAAAATATTTCTTTCGGAATCATGGGATTTGACATTATCAAAGAAGGAGGAGCTTGTCTAGCAATCCTTGGTCCTGGTCTTGAGATGGAGACAGCTCAGGGTCCTCCAAACACGTGCATCAGACTCCATCAACTACACGGTAAGAGCGTGAATAAATGGAGATTCATCATGGATCCAAATAAGAACCAAATATACATGCCATGGTTGCTAGATGCATGAGGTATGATGGATTAGTTGCCTCTTACTAAAAGAGTTTTGGTTGAGTTTTTGACGAGTTAGGGTTTAGGGTTTTCAGTAAGTATGCACTTATACTAGCTCTTAGGATTTTGGGGTGGTTTAATTGTCCTCATGATTAATGCACATAGGGCATTAGACATGGCCAGAAAGGTTGGAACTATATCTATAAGTCTCTGGATGTCGTTTAGGTTTTTAGCTAGACTTTTAATCACAAGAATTAATGATAATGCCTTCTTATAAGCTACTCAAGTCTATTGGTCCTTATTCAAAAATTATTTGGGATCTTTAGTTCTTTTATGTTACAGATGTTCTAAAAAAATTTCAAAATATCTTATTCTCATGTTTTGGATATTCTGGAATTTAATCTAGACCTTTAGTAACTTTTCCAAGTATATAAAAATATGACTAAGTCATATGATGCCTAAGTTAGATAAAAGAAAAAGAAACAAACTTCTACTGGCATGTATGCAAAGTCAAGGTTTAGGTTTTGAGAAATTATTGTTCTTTAGGTCAGAGGGTGTTTGGAAATATTTTTAAACAACATTTGAATTTTGAAAAATATTTATATTCCATGCAGTACATGTTCTTTCTCTATTCTATTTTAAGTAAGTTTGGAATTTGAAAATCTATTTGAATAGAAAGTTTATAATTATTTTCAAGTTCCCAGAACCAGAAGAAAATCTTGAGGAATCAGTCAGGAGATGGGTGAACCAAATGAACCAAACAGAACTAGGACTGATTAAGAGAAAACTAGGGTTCAGGTGGGAATGAGCTTCCAATTGGGTCAAAGTACGCTTTGCGGGGAGGGAGGTGGGAAGCGGTGGCAGGCGTGGCCACTTACCCTGGCAACGGGCCTGGCCGAGGGCAGGGGCCCGCTTGATAGTGGTACGACCAACACTTACCGCTTCAGTGCTTAACTCAGGAGTGGTCCCACCTGTCGGCTAGTCGAGGTGATGCTACCACTCGAAAGAAGTCTAGTGAGGGTAGGGCAGCTCACTCCGGTGAGATTCTATGGCGAAGCTCTCGGGAAATTGCAGAAGGGGTCCTGATCAGGGAGGGAGGAGGATTGTGATGCTAGTGTTGGATTTTAGAGGGAGGCATTGGGTCATTGGGGATTGCTAGATTAGCGGTAGAACAAACTTGAGCCGAAGAGGGAGGGAGGGGAGGCTTGGGAAAATTCATCGCCACAAAGGCTTGAGAGCATGGGGTGGGTTCTGATGCGGAGAATGGGAGCCCTGTGGTGGTTCTTATAGGTGGCAAGGCTAGGTAAGTAGTGGCGCGGCCGTGGTGGTTGGCCAAGCTCGGTGATGTGACGATGCAGGTGGCCACTGGAGCGGCGTTGAACTGCGGGGGATGTGGAGGTGCTTGTGGCACGCGGTGGCGTAATGGGCGGCCGGGAAACAACGAGCGGCGTGGTGGTGTCACCGAGCGGCACATCCTGTGTGTGCCTGTGCACGCCTGTTCACGGCCAAAGCGCATGCACAGGTGGCATGGGCATGCTTGGGCGCGTCCTAGCGCACACAGCCACGTCACCTTGAGCCCCAGAGGTGCTACAGCTCAGGGGAGGCGACAACAAAAGGTTGGCACCGAATGGAATAGGATTGGTAGTTGAATGGGTTGAATGCCATTGTTGGCATTGGCTTAGGGTTGAGCTAGCTGGAGGGCACAAAATTTTTTCTATGGGGAATACATGCTTGAGTGGGCTACTGGATTGATAGGGAACAACTAGTAATTTTGGGATATTTTTGCACAGAGGTCGAGCTATGATTTCATGTTAGAAAAGAATTGGGCAGAACTGTTTGGTGTGTATATCCCATGTTCCTTGTATTGAAGGAGAGTAGGTGAGGGTAGGAGTGGGTTCAGGGATGCCAAGGAAGCTCCAGGAATTTATTAGGAATTTTTTGAGAGGTTTGGAAGATGGAATCATGAGATAAGGGTTTGAGGCAGAATCTTCCGAGGAAAGTGCTTTCAGAATTTGAACTAGAGGGGCCATATTTTTGCATATGTGGTCTACTGGAGACACATAGAGTGTGGTGAAATTTTATGAAAACTTTTGGAGCTTGATTTGTTAGGATTGTAGTACAAGGGCCAAAATTCTACAAATTCCAATTTGAATGTGTTTAAAAATATTTGAACTGGACTCCACAATATTATTTTATAATTTGGTGATAGATAGCTCTATATTCTTCCAGGAATTTTTATAAAATTTTTGGGAAGGTGGAAATACATGGAATGATGATATTACGGTTTTTGTCGCAAAAGAAATATTATGGAAATGGAGGGAGATGGGTTAGGGTTAGGGTTCTGGGAGGAGAGGTGGCATATATGTCCTACTGGAGATAAAAGGGGTGCCTTTGACATGTTGATTGGAGCCTTGAGATCAGATTTCAATTTTAGGGTTTTGTCCATTTGTCAAGAGGGAAGACTTTAGGGTTAGCATATATATGCATATACTGGCATATGTCAGGTAGTGGTTTTGTGTTTCAATGCACATGCGATGATGTCTTAATGCACTCTACAACATGACATGCTCGAAGAATCTCGAGAAAATCCAGTGGTGAAAAGAAGGCATGATCATATGTCACATATACGCGTATAGATGACCACGCTTGGGTTTAGCATAACCATGCTTCAACGAAAACCTTAGTTGATTACACCTAAGGGATTTTATTAGCATAAAAAGTTCTTGAAATCCCTAATTTTTGGGTTTCAGAAAAACTGGATGTGACACCTTTGAAACATGCGAGTAGAGAAGCAGCCTTGGTAGAGTGATCTGTCACAATGTGTCCTGATGGAGTAATCAACTAGGAGATGTGGTTGCAACGATATCGATCAGTGGCCATTGCATAAAAGTACTTTGTATTCTCTTCTCCTAGAGTGACCCAAGGAATGGTGCAACGTGGCAAGATGCTTCCATACAATGATATGAAAATTGGCCTCCGGAACACTTAGAACTCTAGTCTCTTCAATATGATCCAAAAAAGGATGACTTGATTGCAACGAGTAATAGATAACCGAGGGGGAGAGCTGTTTACTCCACGGTTTGAGAGCTTGATGCAGGCTATTGAATTTCTGAGATATGATGTTGGTTATACGATTGCGACGACAAGGTATGTTCCAATGGCTACGGACACAATCCATGAACCCTGGTTGGTTTGCCCAGTAACTCTCAAAGCGGAAAACAACAGCTTGGGTTATACCTGACTTGATGCTAACGAGGCATGGAACATAAACTGAGACAGTCTTGGCCAAAGGGGAATCCAAAGTATTGGGGAACTCAAGGGACTAGTGAGTGGAAGAAAAACCAATCAAGTTGTTCAAGAAGGGGATTAAGTTGCATGTTAGACCAGGTATAAGCACATCCTTTGATTGGTATTTCAACAAGATCAAGGTGACTAATAATCTCATTGAACAACATCGTATCATGAAAATTGCCTCCAGGTTTATTGTGGTTTTTTGGATAACGAATTAAGTTGAAATCACCCATAAGGAGCCAAAAATCTTTAGGAGGAATCGATAGATCATAAAGCCATTGGACAAACAAATCTCTTTCAATCCCTTAGCATGGCCATAAATATAGACTAGAGTCCAACAATGTTGATCATGTTTAGAAGAAAAGTGAATTTTAACCGTAGATTGAGTAACTTCTAGCAGAGAGCTAAAAAAAGAGAGCTGTTCCAAATCACAAGAATACCCCCAGAAGACCCCCTTGAAGGGGATTAGGCAAAATTGTCAAAGCGACGAGGGCAAAAAGTCTTAATGAAAGAATGATCAAAAGACTCGTGCTTAGTTTCTTGGATGCAACCTATAGAAGCATTGCTTTCCTCAATTTTTTGCCTGATGGCATGGAAACGGCAGTAGAGTTCATCCCTCGGACGTTCTAGCAAAGCACATTCCACACTAAAGAATTAGGCATATTTATAAGGGAAACGAAGGTCAAAATAGTAGGAATCCAGAATGCATAACATTGCTAGAAAGATACTGTCCACTTGTTCATAAGCACAACCAAAATAAAAGACCACCAGTCTAGAGATAGTAGCATGTAACCAATCACAACCAAAAGACCAGATACTACATGAAACATAAAAATCACAATTCATCATGTATTTCCACTATTGGAGAGTTTGCTAGAAGAGGCGCCATAAGCTTGGATACCTCTAGATCTTCTGCTGTGATCTGAAGTTCTACTCCCATACATAGGATCATTGGGATGGTGAGGTGAGGCTCTAGTGGAGAAGGATCTGGTGTAGGGGTCTATTCTTCTAGCTGGGGTTGCTGTGTCTCCTGTAGCTGATCATCGTGCATATCACTGACGAAGAGTTTCTTTTTTGCTCCAACATTCATACGCCTCCGCGGCATATCCGGTAACGCCACAAGATGAAAATTCTAATCACAAGGGGGGTTGGGGCCCGCTTGGAGCGATGACGATCTGGGGTCTTCACTGGCAGGGAAGCGTCTAAGAATGCATGGAGATCAGCCAGAAGTTGTCTATCAAGGAATGTAGATGTTCCTTTGGTGGGAATCCAAGCAGGGTGTCCAGAAGAGGCTCGACAATTGTGAGTGCCCATCATCGCTTGTGTTGTAGCAGGTTACTGAAAAAGCCGTTTGAGCCCTACAGCTTAACGTGTGGGAGAAATGAAGTCAGAGTGATCTCCCGAGCAAGATGAAAAAGATCTGAGACCAGAATCGGTAAAATCTAAATATGTTGTTGGGGAGGTTGATAGGGAACAATGGCCCACTGACCAATGGCCTCGTGCAGTGGCTCAACATCTCCTTGATCATGTGCTAGTGGTGGTTGCTCTTGCATGAGTTCATCCTCTTTGGCAGCCACCGTGTGCACAAATGAAGGACTATCACTGTAAGAAATTGTCACTGTTGATTAGTCTTGGACAGGTGTAGGTGGTTCTAGCATTTGATGCACTTGCAGTGGTGGAGCTACTGGCCAAGGATCCTGTTCGCATGAAAATCGATCCGCGGAACACCTAGATAAGTGGAGTCGCCAATTGTGATAATTATCGTACTTTCGTGTACGACGAACGATTGCTTTCCGAGCAAAGCAACAAAGGATAACTATCGCACTTCCGTGTACGACAGACGATTGCTTTCCGAGCAAAGCAACAAAGATCTTCTTGCTAACATGAAGAAGAACCGATCGTTTTTTCAGCGCAAAACGATAAAGATCTAAGCTAGAACGAAAAAGTAAAAGGTAAAAGTAATAGATTGATTTGTGTCGATTGTTGGATTATTTCAATCGGCTGTCACCCTTTACATATTTATAAGGCGGCTGGTCTTTCCGTAGGAGATCGAGACTCCTGATCCTAACTGAATACAGATATATAACTTTCCTTTCTCTTTAAATAATTCGACCACCATGATCAGGACTCCTCCTTGTGTACGAGATATCTTTCCATATAAACCGAGTACCTTTCCGAATCCAAGATTAACCTTCCTTTCGCGATTACCCGCGGTTTCTTGTCCTCCAAGTCGAAGTCTCTAGCGTTGGATAAGTCTTGGAAGTAGATGACTCATCGTATCAACCCATCCGCGGATCAACTCGGTAGCACCGTGACTTGGTTCTGCCAAAGAAGGACTCGGCTCCAGCCACTCGGAATCCGGCTTGGACCTTCTCGGGGACTCAGGTACTCGGGAAGACCAGTACTCGGGGTCGCTAGTACTCGGGAACACCAGTACTCGGGAACGCGAGTACTCGGTACTCGGGCGCACTGGCGCTCGGGGAACACCAGTACTCGGGAACGAGTACTTGGTACTCGGGCGCACTGGTGCTCGGGGACGCCAGTGTTCAGTCCTCGGGGACGTGAGCACTCGGCATCACGGGGACTCGGGTTACGAGTACTTGGGCCTGCCAATGCTTGGTGCCCGGAGGTACTGCTCGTTACTTGATGGCGTAAGCCACCCGGTGCTGAAATAGTCAAGCCTGTATTAAGAGTTTAACACTAAATCCACAGCTTGTTAGTCCATTATCTTAACCTCCGATGGCAAAATTAATTTGGCCAACTGAATAAACCCTAAAGCCAAATTACGCTATAAACACGTGCCCCCCTGTTTTTGGTATAATTGCATTTACCAAAAATACTGCGAGCCACGTCATTTGCTTAGGACGATATTTCTAAAGGATATATCGGCTGTAGGGTTGTCAAGCCTCTTGCCACACACTCGGATAATACTTCTTCAGATATTTCCCATTGAGAGCTTTAGGTAGACTTTCTCCCTGCAGAGTCTGTACAAAATAAGAATTCCCGGGAATGATCTCTACAACCTTATATGGACCCTCCCAACTTGGCGACCATTTGCCGAATTTGTTGTTTCTAGTTCCAATAGGTAAAATCGTCCTCCATACTAGGTCTCCTATCTGAAACGATTTCTCCCTTACCCTTTTGTTGTAAGCTTGCACCACTCTCAACTTTTCCTTTTCAATCTCTCGTAAGGCTTTTAATCTTTCTTTCGAGACGTCATCTATCTTGTCTATCATCAAATGGTTGTAATCTTTAGCCGACAAATCATTTTGTCTGGCTACTCTAAGAGCTTGCAAGTTAACCTCCACGGGTAGCACTGCTTCCTGTCCATACACCAACTCGTACGGCGTCACTCGGGTTGCCCCATGCCTGGATATTCGATGAGCCCACAGGGCTTCCGAAAGTACTTCATGCCACCTTCTCGGATGTTCTTCAATTTTCTTCTTTATAAGCTTAATCAAAGTTTTATTGCTAGACTCGGCCTGTCCATTGGTTTGGGCATAATAAGGCGACGAGTTCAGCAATCTGACTCCAAAGGACTCAGCAAACTCACTAAATTGGTGAGACATAAAAGAAGCACCCTGATCAGTCGTCAGGGTTTGAGGAATACCGAACATGTGAATGATGTGTTCTAGAACAAAAGTAATTACCTCCTTATGGGTCATATTCCTTAGCGGAACTGCTTCAGTCCATTTAGTAAAGTAATCCGTAGCCACAAGAACGAAGCAGTGACCCTTAGAAGAAGCAGGATGTATCTGACCAATGAAGTCTAAGCCCCATACTCTAAACGGCCACGGCTTTATAATAGGGTTCATCATAGCCGCGGGTGCCAATTGCACATTTCTGAATTTCTGGCATGCTTCACATCCTCTATAGTATCAAAAATAGTCTTCTAACATCGTCGGCCAATGGAAACCAGCTCTTTTCAATAACCATTGCATCTTAGGGGCCGACTGATGTGCTCCACATATGCCTTCGTGTACTTCCCCCATAGCTACTCTCGACTGGTCGGGACCCAAACATTTCAACAGTACCCCATCTATTGTTCGGCGATATAAATCGTTGTTCAACAAGGTATATTTTATAGCTTGTCGCCGAATCTTCCTATCCCTTGTCTGACTCGGATCCTTCAAATAACTAGCTAGAGGTCCTCTCTAATCATTAAATTCTAAGTTGCTCGCCGACTCGGCTACTTGTGGTTCTTGTACTGAACTAGTGCCCACCGAGTCGGTACCGCTTCTAAGCAAGTTGGCTTCGAGTTCCAACAAGTCGGCCTTGCCCCTGCCCGCAGCAAGCATCGGTGTTCTTGATATGAAAAACTCCCCTCTGCTGACTTGGTATCCGGATGCTTGCTGTGCCAGACAGTTGGCTCTAGAATTTCCTTCCCTAGGCACATGGTTGATGGTGAAAGTACCTAAGGACTTGATTATATCTAAACATCGGTCTAAGTAACTATTCAGCAACCCATCAAGACATTGAAATTCTCCATTAACTTGCTGAACTACTAGCAGTGAATCCCCATAAGCATCTATGTCTTTTACGCCTATATCCACTAAATTTGCAAACCAAATAGCAGTGCCTCATACTCTACCTGATTATTAGTGCAAGAATACTCTAGTCGGACCGATGCCTCATAAACAATGTTATTTGGTGAAACTAGCACACTTCCGATACCTTGCTCGCTTCTACAAACCGATCCGTCAAAATAAAGTCTCCATGGGCATATACTAACATAACTAATACCTTCTTCATCTCTAACCCTATGATCAACAATGAAGTCGGCGATGACTTGACCTTTCATAGAACGCAACGACTCATATGTTAGATCATATTCTATTAAAGCATAAGCCCATTTTCTGATCCTTCCGCTAAGGATTGGTTGTTGCAACATATATTTGACTACATCGACTTGGCAAGATACTACACAAGTACTTGAGAGCAGATAATGCCGAAATTTGGTACATGCATAGAATAAAGATAAGCACAATTTCTCAATAAACACGTACTGAATTTCGGTATCGAGCAGACGACGACTCAAATATGCAATGATGCACTCTTTCTTGTCGACTTCCTGAGTTAAAACCACGCCGATCATCTTGTCTTGGGCAGCAATGTACAATCTGAATGGCACGCCTGACTTGGGTGCTTGAAGCACCGGAGGGCTCGACAAGTATCTCTTAATGTTATTGAAAGCATCTCGCTGCTCTGCCCCCCAAGTGAACTCGGCCTCGTGCTTTAGCTGAAGTAAAGGGACAAACGATTCAATCTTTCCCGCCAGGTTAGATATAAATCGTCTTAAGTAATTTATTTTTCCCAATAGACTCTGCACATCCTTTTTGCATGTGGGTTCTTCTAACTTCCTGATGGCTTCTATCTTCTTAGGGTCAATTTCTATGCCGTGCTCATGAATTATAAATCCTAAGAATTTACCAGCCGACACTCCGAACGCACACTTGAGTGGATTCATTTTTAACCCATACCGACGCATCCTTTCAAAGGCTAATCGTAAGTCGGCTAAATGGTGATCAAAACCATCCGACTTGACAACAACATCATCAATATAAACTTCTAACACAATGCCTAAGAGATCATGAAATATTAAATTCATAGCACGCTGATATGTGGCACCAGCATTCTTTAACCCAAATGTCATGACAACCCACTCAAACAACCGACAAAACCGGGGCAACGAAAGGCAGTCTTAAACATGTCCTCTTCGGCCATAAAGATTTGATTATACTCGGCATTGCCGTCTAAGAAAACTAATTACTCTGTGCCCAGAAGCATCATTTATTAGCATGTCGGCTATTGGCATGGGATACTCATCTTTGGGGGTAGCCTTGTTCAAATCTCTAAAGTCTATGCATACCCTAATTTTACCAGTGTTCTTCTTCTCGACCGGCACAATATTTGAGATCCACTCGGCATACCTACACGGCCAAATAAACCCAGCCTTCACTAGCCGATCTACTTCTTCCTTGATGCGATTATATAGGTTAGGATTGAAATGCCTAGGTGGTTGCTTGTGCGGCCTCAAGCCAGACTTAATAGGTAACTTATGCTCGACTAGACTTCTGGTCAACCCGGGCATTTCAGTATAATTCCAAGCAAAGCAGTCTACAAATTCTTTGAGTAGCGCACGTACCTCGTTCTTATGACTGACTTCCATATTGGCATTAATGAACGTTGGTCGAGGGACGCTTCCGTCACCAATGTCGACTTCCTCAAGTGGGTCGGCCGATGAGAATCCTGGTCCGAGTTTCTCCATGTCATCAAAGTCTTCAACGGTCTCATGCATATCATTTTTGCTCGAACGATATTCTTCAATGCGCTTCTGTAGCCATTTAATGCTATCCTCTTTATTCATTTATAAAGATAAATCGTTAAGTCGAGCTATACAAGCCAGCTGCGCCTATATCGGTACAAAACCATCCCTACCGATACTGATGTAATCATAATTTGATAAATTTCTACCCGACAAGCACCTCATATCACCGTGTTGCCAATCAACCGTTGTTTCGGCAAGAGAGATGCAAGCCAAGTTGTCTGCCTCAATAACTTCGACATCCTCATCCACCCACTGGATTAAACATTGATGTAGGGTAGAGGGGATGCAACAATTGGCATGAATCCAGTCGCGTCCTAAAAGCACGTTATATCGGCCTTTGACGTCAACGACGAAGAAAGCAGTCAGCAAGGTTTTGCTCCCAACTGTAAGCTCTACAGATAGTATGCCTCTGGCTTCGGATAATTCCCCTGAGAACCCGCTGAGCCCCATGTTGGTCTTCATCAACTCGGACTCCGTTCAGCCTAACTTGGAGAAAACCGGAAGAGGCATAATGTTGACCCCAGCACCGCCATCAACGAGCATGCGGCCAATAGGTCTTCCATTGATGTGACCCTTGATGAATAGAGGCTTCAAGTGTTGCCCGTGCTTTTCAGGTTTCTCAAATATAGCATTACTTGGACCAAGAACGAGCTCTGCGATTTCTGACTCGGGGGTGCGGAACTCGGTAGGCAGTTCGAAAACCATATTGATGTCTATGTTGGTGGGCTTATCTCTGATATCGCCTTGGGCAATGCCACCCTCTTCTTTTGCGATGCGCTTCTCTTTCCAAGTCATCTTTGCTGGTGTCATTGGCCTTGCTCGGTTGAACCACTCGTCGCGCTTCCTTTCAACTAGCTCTTCTCTGAGTTCAAGCACCCGCAATCGCTATACCCTCCGCTTCTGAGTATGTGTGAGTCCTGCAGGGCACCACTAAGGTTTGGCTTCACTCCAGGCTCCACCGACTTGAACGACGCTGGCTTGTCACTTTCATTCTTCCATGCGCCGGGTTTGGCTGCGTCACTGGACTCCGGCCTGTCCGAGTTGTCTATCATGCCGAAACTGTACACGCCGGGTTCCTGCTGGTGACACCGAGTTGATCTGCGGACTGATTGACACGGCAGATTGTTTGTGTCGACTTGCCTCCGGAACTCGGGTAACACCTTCTCCGCCTGAGTTGGGCGCGAGTTGGATTGTCGTAGTGTTGCCAGATCTGGGTTCGTTACGCTTGACCGGTATCCACACGCGCTTAGTCGGTGAGTTGCTTCCCTGAGCTCTCCCTGGTGCCGCCGACTGAATCAGTGCGCCGGGTCCCTTGCGCCGCGTGGTGAATTTGTTCCACGCTCCAGTCTCCGAGTCGAACCGAGTCCTTTTCCCATGTGGCTGTTCTTTGAACCCGGGTCCTGATGGGATCCAACCCAGCTGAAACATGCCGACTGGTCCAACAGGATGTGGTGCCCAGGGATTGAAACCCCATGGTGGAAACTGTGGGTAGAAAGGAGGCGCGCCTCCCCAATATGCTGGACCTGCCGCGATGTATGGTGGCTGAATATATGAATCTCCTTGCCAGCACTCAGAACCACCAAAACCTAGTCGGGAAGGCGACCTGGGACGCTTAGTATTTCTGAGCCGAGTGAACATGTTGTTGGATTTACACGATGTATATTTGTCCAGCAGTTGTTTCACCAGTCGGCTTGGCTTTGCGACTTGTCCCCTATTCCTCAGTTGACCTTCCAGACTCTGACTTCTGGATCTTTTGGCTTGATCATCCTTGGAGCAGCATTATTGTCAATGATGACGTTCTCCCTTTTGTCAACTCGGCCTAATCTGACCGAATTAACCCTTTCTTCTTCTCCAAGTCAATCACGTTGATTGGGAAAGGATCGCTATCGAGCTTCATCTTGGTGCTTTGAGCGAATGTCAATCATCCGTCATTAATGGCCGATTGCACCTGTCGACGAAACACATTGCAGTCATTAGTAGCATGAGAAAAGGAGTTATGCCACTTGCAATAAGCTCTTTTGCCCAAGTCGTGCCGATGGAAACACGTGTCCTTCTCTTACTCTGATCAGATTTCCTTGTAAGAGCATATCAAAAATCTTATCGCACTTGCTAACATCAAAAGTGTACTTAATCTCTTCTCTCCTAGTAGGTGTGGGTTTTAGAGCAGAACATGCAAATGGTTTCGACTTGGGTGCTTGAACCCATTCGGCTATACATATATCCACATCATCGTCACTAGCCGAGTCATCATCATATGATATAATATTAACCACAGGTTTTTCCTTGCTTTTGTTCTTATTATCTCCAAACCAGCTATACTGCTTGACTTCCTTAGCACGGTTCTCCTACGCCATAGCTTTCTGCAAGACTTGATTAATATTTGAAAACTCTTGACCTTCTAGCCTATCCCTAATATGAGCAAGCAAGCCCAAAAAAGCAAGGTCGGCCAGATCCTTTTCGGCTATGGTCAAACTGAAACACCAGTTTTTGACTTCTCTAAATCTCCTGATGTAGTCGTACACTTGTTCGTTGTATTTCTGTTTGACCATCGTCAGATCTGAGAGTCTGAGTTCGGCTTCGCTGCTAAAAAGTATTCGTGAAACTTCTGCTCCAATTGTGCCCATGTCATAATAGATTTGGGAGCAAGCGACGTAAACCACGTGAAAGCTATACCAGATAATGACAGAGGAAATAGCTTGACTCTGTAGAGGTCTGACATACCGACTTCACTACATTGTGCCAAAAATTGCCCTACGTGCTCGAAAGTGGACCTACCTTCTTCCCCTGTGAACTTAATGAAATCTGGAACTCTAAACCCACAGGGATACAGCGTCGTGTCGAAACATTCAGGGTATGGCTTTTGGTAAGCACGTGTTCTACCCTTGGGTTCTAAGCTGAATTCTCTGAGTGCTCTGGCGAGTTGATCCTTAAAACTTGTACTGGCTGGTGGCACTGGTGTAACATGAGCATATGAGGTCGGCTCCGGCAACCCGGGTTGGACTTGTTGCGGATTAAAATACGAATCTGGAACCAGCCCATGAGGGACTCCGGTACCGAGAGGTGGTAAAGGTGGTGTGCTGTATGCTACTGTTTGATAATATGGTTGTGGGACGTTTGCATTAAGGCTGAGATTTCAGTTATCATTGGCGAAACCCTGGGAAACCGAAGTCGGAACAACAGATGTAGTAATCACGGGAGTGACTTCTACCCGGTGGTTAGATCTGTTAGCGTCAGGGTTCATCAGCTGCTTATCCTGATGTTCGTCGTTGACCCGTAACACCATTGACCTAACTTGGCGCTGCAGACTACTCTGTATGTCTTTAGCGAGTTGCTCTTTGAAATCGTCAAATCGGCTAGTCATCACTTGGGTGAGTGTTTGTGCCGTATTATCTACATCAGAACCATATTTACTAGCTACCGACACGTCGATTAGATGGGCAATATCTTCAGAACAAGTCGGTTTACTTACCTCGGTATTGAGCGCAGAAGAAAGACTCGGCACGACTACCTTTTTGATGACACCGTTCCTCGTCTTCTGGTAGCTGGCCAACTTTTGCCGGAGCCTCTCCGCCTGCTCTTCTTTGAGTTGGCGTTCAATCTCTCGCCGCTCATCTTTGGATAAATCGTCGAGCGTGACGGCGATGATGTTGTCGGGATCGACGATGCTTCCGTCTTTAGAGTCGGTGTTCATCATGTAGCTCTTTTCTTCTATCCCCAGTGGAGTCGCTAATTGTGTTCGCACAAAAATCGATCCGCGAAACACCTAGATAAGTGGAGTCACCAATTGTGATAATTATCGTACTTTCGTGTACGACGAACGATTGCTTTCCAAGCAAAGCAACAAAGGATAACTATCGCACTTCCGTGTACGACAGACGATTGCTTTCCGAGCAAGGCAACAAAGATCTTCTTGCTAACGTGAAGAAGAACCGATCATTTTTTAGTGCAAAACGATAAAGATCTAAGCTAGAACGGAAAAGTAAAAGGTAAAAGTAATAGATTGATTTGTCTCGATTGTTGGATTATTTCAATCGGCCGTCACCCTTTACATATTTATAGGGTGGCTGGTCTTTCCATAGGAGATCGGGACTCCTGATCCTAACGGAATACAGATATATAACTTTCCTTTCTCTTTAAATAATTTGACCACCATGATCAGGACTCCTCCTCGTGTATGAGATATCTTTCCATATAAATCGAGTACCTTTTCGAATCCAAGATTAACCTTCCTTTCGTGACTACCCGCGGTTTCTTGTCCTCCAAGTCGAAGTCTCTAGCGTTGGATAAGTCTTGGAAGTAGATGATTCGTCGTATCAACCCATCCATGGATCAACTCGGTAGCGCCGTGACTTGGTTCTGCCAAGAAGGACTCGGCTCCAGCCACTTGGAATCCGGCTTGGACCTTCTCGGGGACTCAGGTACTCGGGAAGACCAGTATTCGGGGTCGCTAGTACTCGGGAACACCAGTACTCGGGAAAGCGAGTACTCGGTACTCGGGCGCGCTGGCGCTCGGGAACACCAGTACTCGGGAACGAGTACTCGGTACTCGGGCGCGCTGGTGCTCGGGGACGTGAGCACTCGGCATCACTGGTACTCGGGTTGCGAGTACTTGGGCCCGCCAATGCTTGGTGCCCGGAGGTACTGCTCGTTACTTGATGGCGTAAGCCACCCGGTGCTAAAATAGTCAAGCCTGTATTAAGAGTTTAACACTAAATCCACAGCTTGTTAGTCCATTATCTTAACCTTCGATGGCAAAATTAATTTGGCCAACTGAAGAAACCCTAAAGCCAAATTACGCTATAAACAGATCCCAACCATGTTGAGCAAGGTGTTGTTCTCGTTCCACTGCAACATCCTAGGCAGGATCAGGAACTGCTGGTAGGAGAGGATCAACTTGTGGTGGGGCAGCCATTGGTGACATCATTGGCAATGGGGGGACTACCATCTTCCTGAGGCGGCTGCTCATCTTGCACATGGAAGCCTGCAAAACCATGGATATCTAGAATGTATGTAGGTACTGTCCAAGAACCAGCCATGCCACCAAAGGGGGAAGTGCGACGACTGACCACACTTCGAGGGACAGATTGAGCATTCAGATAGAACTCTTGCAAGAACTCTATCCTTAACATTGTCATGGTGATGCCAATCTAATAAGAGACCGAAGGTGCCAACTGCCTGGGCGATAAAGTGATTAGATTTGTAATCCAAGGGGGTAGCCTAAGAACATAATCCAACCTTTTCTTTCTAGAGGAACATTAGACATTTACTGCTTTATCATGACACACAAAGCTGACCAAATGAGCAGGTCCTAGTTGCTGAGGGGGATGCTGAACTAAAATATCTCTTTCAAAGGCAAAGTGCAACTAGTAAAGGCCTACTCCATATGCAGTGGAAGAGAAGCTTACGACTTGATGATGAAGAATATTGACTATCAGGTCTCGGACTACATGCATTGCTTCATCAACCCCCTCAATCTTCATGGGTCTTGACCGGATTTGCACTTGGAGGGAAGAAGGTGTGGGGCAAGCACTCATCACCGCCATCCTCAATTTGAGCACCCTCTGGTACGAACCGCAAAGCATGAAGAGGGAAGTTCGCCATAGACAACGGCCAAGGGTGAGATTCAGGAGCGAAATGTGGGACGACGGGGTTTTGGGAGGAGAACTGTGTATGGAAGTCGAAGCATCACATAGAATTAGGCGGGATTGTTGGATTGAGGAAATGGCACGTAAATCGAGGGAGGCTGCTCTAGACATGACCTTAGGAATCCAGTGTTTTCATGCCGAAAGACGTGGGTAGCGGTTATGCATATGTCCAAAGAGAAAACAGTTGCAGCAGCAAATGTGTTGAGAGCAGTGGGCTGCCTTGTGGCCCATTCCAAGACAGGTAGAGCATTCCCAGAATCGATCCATCACATCTTGGACCACATTATCAAGCCCATCAGGGAGGCTGAAGATCTGGTCTTTCGGAAGGGCTGGAATTTGAAACTCCGTATATCCCACATCTTTTAAGTCAGCCAATTGTTCCTAACTGAAACTGGTGCAATTACAAGGGGAACCATTAACAGTGGACACCATGGATGGAGCCTGAGGTAGCTAATGAGGATCTAGCACTACATCATCCGATGAAGAAGGAAGTTGAACAATAAAATTACCAATTTTGATGGATTGATTGGAAGCAGTATCCATAGATGAAGATGTAATGCTATGATCAAAAGAAGAAGAGCTAGGTGCCTAAGAATAACCCAAACATGCAATATATTCTAGAACTGGTGCAAACGAAATTTGTCGAGGAGTAATTGGTTTCTTGCGATAACGATGTCGAAGAATCGATTTGCTCAGTGACAGGGATAGAGCACGATGAGCTTGCTATTGTGGTTTCTTGGTTGGACTAACAAGAGTCCATGAATCTCTACATTCACGCTGCTAGAAAGAGAACTCCCGTTGCCAATGAGGTCCTCCAGCTCCCCATAAATGAGAAAACATTGAAAAGAATCACATGAAATAGACCACTTGGAATATATGAGAAAACCAACTTGTTTGCTATAGACCGAAAACCGAAAGAGTTGATCACCCAAAGAACAGAAATGGAGCTCATCACATAGACCTCCAATACATGATTCAAGAGCAAGAGCCACTGTATCTTCATCTAGACGAAAGATTGCTCGTCTAAACGAGACTACCATGAAGAAGTGATGCTACTTCCCAAGAGGATGGACAGTAGAGCGAAACCGACGATGTACCTCAAAGTGAAAGTTGTTCCAGTTGAAAATCCAGCTTCATTGACATAGAATCTTTGACCGCCATAATGGAGATCCACACGGGCCACACAAGAACTCCACGAGTAGGGCTAGATAATCAAAGTGAGAGCCGAGAGGATGCGTGGGTAAGACCATGGCTGAAGAAGGGCACTGTGGAGATTGCCGCTGTTATTTGGGATCCTTTGTGGTGATTTGAAAATCCATGAGAAATTCTTTGAGAAAGAGAGATTGATTCGTAGTTGAGCATAAAACAAGAGTTCATCTCCAAGCCAAACTTATTGAAGCCTCTTATTCTTAGCGATTGGCATCTCGTAGCTGGCTAAGAATCACTTATGAGCCTTCATGATAGCCTTATTCACCAGTTGTTGGAAAGTAGGATAGTCATGAGCGACCAACTTGTCCTTCAATCCAGGGTTCAACCCGTTACCTTGAGATCTTGTCCACCTAGGTAGCAATATTTGCTCTTCCATAGCATGCCAACGGAGTGAAGTGGCTCAAATACTTAGATACAGAAAAGTTTCCTTGCTTCAACTCTAGAAACTCCTTCTTCCTCATCTCCATCATGCCCGATGGTATGTGCATCATGTGGAAAGCATCGACGAACTCGTGCCAATTGATGCCCTAAGGGTTGGCATGAGCGGCATAGAAGTTTCCAACTAGTCGGTGGCCACACCTTAGCTGATGCGCCGCGATCTTGACGTGGTCAGGCCCATTGCTGTCAGTGGTTGAGCTTTCACTCAATATTCTTCAGCCAATCATCTACTTCCAAGGGGTATGCAGATCCTGTGAAGATGGGAGGCTTGGTCCTCATGAACTCCGCTAGGCCAGACTGCGGTTGATGGTGCGGTTGAAATCCTTGATTCTAGTTGGCCATGTTAGCGGCCATTTGCTACAGAATTTGAGTCTAAATGAACAACAATTGCTCTAGATTGGGCATTGGCGGTGGAGGTGGAATGCCATCTTCCCCTCCTGCTTCTTCCGGTTGTCCCCCTTCGAAAGTCTGGTCCTGCTTGGGGACATTCACATCCTCATTCGTGGCCACGTCCTCCACGACCATGGGCATCCATCCTGATGCGGTCTTCATGGTTAGGTCCAGACGAGAGGGAAATTACACCTAACCATTTGAACCACAACACAAAGAAGCAAAAGAATAACTCCAAATGAAACTCTTTATTCAACTATAGAGTAGTAGCAATACGACACTGATCGGTATAGTCTACCATTGGACTCATGAGCATAGCAAAAATACATTTCAATCGCGGTTATGACTAGGTACCCTAAAGGTGACTTAACGACTGGAGACTACAACTAACTCCAAAGAGCTATTTGGCAGAATCCTCGAACTCAAACTCTGCATCCTCCATGGGTTCTTTTGGGTCTTCCTCCTGATGATCTACAGTAGATGCCTCTGGCTCTGGCACCATCATGGGAGGTTTGGTGGTGTAGTTGGTGCAAAGGGTGCCAAGGATCGGGAAAGTCGGTGGGGTCTTGGAGGGCGGGTTGACTTCCTGGTGGTCCTCTTGATTCTTCCCCACCGTGTTTGGTACATCCCTAATGGCAGTCCTTCGGTGAGGGCCTCAGCAACATCAGCAGCGGTGACATTCTTGGCTTCGATGATGGTGGCTTTAGCAATAGCAATATCTACAAGGGCCTCTGCCAGCTTCTCCCTTAAAAGCTCATTCTCCCTTTGGTAGTTCTGCCTCTCTAGGCGGGCACCTTCTAGCATCACAGCACTAAATGAGACATGATGCTCAAGTCCAAAAGCCAGCCGAGTCATGTGTTGTACAGTTGGATCCTCCTGAAAATTCCGATTCTGGCGATATCCTAAGTAGGTTAGTCAACCTTTGATGCTGATATTGTCGTACCGCAGAAGGGGGGTGAACATAGCTACGAGAACCCTCGATATAGATGGGGGGACTGGAGTGTGGGGACGTACTCTTAATTCCAAGCCAGACTCGGTGGGCATGTCACACCTTAGGGGGATCTAGCTAAAAGACCTCATCACAATCTCCCTACCGGTACACCGATGGGTGTGTACTACGCTGGCGATGGCCAGTGGTAACAAGACGAGATTATGTCATATGGGTAAAATGTACAAACTCTGCAGAGCGTCAAACTAATTGATTAGTTGTGTCCACAGTTATGGACAGCACATGACTCATTCTTGACAAAAAGGACTTGTTCCTCTCCCCCTTGCTATTTCCCTCTACCCCTTTCCTAATGGAACCGATGAACGAGCTAAGGCATGAGTTCCTTGCTTGTATGTGTTGGTCGTGGACCACATATGATGGAAATACCCCTGATAATTAAAAATTGGTTTTATGACAAAATAATGCCTTCGAATCTACCCTAATATTTTAACTAAAACCGCATTTATGCAAAAGAGCCATAAAGTCTTCTTTTGAGGCCTCATGTACACTGGCTTAGGTGTTTCCCTATGAGGGGGCATGTTGAGTATGCAAAGTACTCATTGAGTATGTCTTTGTTGTGGTGGTGCGTAGAGGAATATGCTGAAGAAGGTGTTGATGAAGACTTCTTCTATGAAGATCCCAAAGAATAGGTCATGTGGCTTCCCTCAATTGCCTTTGGCACGGATGGAGCTGCTTCGCTTTTATTTTCATTGTTTCCTCTGATGTAGTAATGTCGTTAAGACATGGTAGTTTGTAAGCCGTGCGGCATATCTTGCTCAAACTACATTTTAACGTAGAATGCATGAAATGTTATTCATTTCACTTGTGTACCGTCAGCTTGATCCTGGACTAACGAGGATGTGCACAAGGGGGTCTGGTAGTTGAAACTAGACTCTCACAGCCATCGCCAAGGAATAGATTGGATGAAGACCCATTGAAGCGGAGCCCTGTCGGAGCCATAGTAGGCCTAATACGGAGGGCTCCCGATCTTCACAATTTGGACAAGATAACTAGGCAAGCCTAATTGGAAAACCCACCCCAACAACAAACCCCAATGGAAAAGCCTTTGGAGACTAGGAACCAATTCAACAAACCTCTCAATTGAATGCCACGTTTACCACTCAGAGGCACATGCCGATCAGTTCAATCCAAAAGGAAAGAAAGGCCTAAGGTGGAACTCCAAATCTAGAGGGATGAAACCCTAGATTAGGAGCAAAGCTCTACTTTAGTTAATACATTAAGTCTAACCCTAATTAGTGTTTGGGTACGGGTATTTATAGTCCTAACCCCGTAACCCTTGGATACATGGGCCACAGCCCGTTTTATTGCTCGCAGGCAGAATCCGGAGGGTCCGAATTGAGGCCGGAGGGTCCGGGTTGATGTCCGGGATTTCCAGAGGAGATCTGGACACTCAGCCGGAGTGTCTGGGTTGAGGTCTGGGTTTTCCAGAGGAGATCCGGACTCTCAGCCGGAGTGTCCGGGTTGAGGTCCGGCCTTTCCAGAGAGGATCCGGATACCCGCCCGGAGGGTCCAGGCCTCAGCCGGACAGTCCGGGTCTTCACTTTCAGTGCACGTCCGGAGGGTCCGAGGCAGCAGTCTAGCTGGGACTCGGCTTGGAGCTTGGGGGCTTGGCGCTTGGAGTCTCTTCTTCAGTCCTGTTGCTCCTTTGCTCCTTTGCAGCGACAGCTTCCTCCCTTGCCCTCACATCACTAGGATCTCCAGACCTAAGAATGCAAAACATAGGGACATAAAGTAGCATGCCATTCTTGGTAGGATTAGATGGACACGTGTAAAGGAGAGGATTCACCTTTTCATGCCATGTCTTGGCAACATATGATCCAACACATGTGTCGCTTGGATTTGAATAGCTTGAGAGAGTGTTGTCCATGGTGATGTCCGCATCATTCCCCCCTTCTTGAAAAGGAGTCATCCTCGACTCCGCTCCTTCAATGCCCAAGAGGGATGATGTCCAAGCTTCTTCCCTTTGATACCTCGCACCGACGTCTCCCTTGTATTTGGTACTCCACGGTGTTCCTTGGCCTTCCATGATGTACGTCAAGCTGACAATGAAGAAGAAACAACACTCAAAGAGTAGACCATCCTTAAAGCTTATGAGAGGATTGTCACAAGGGAAAGAATTCACCTTGGTGAGGTTTTGTCGTGCTTTCCTTCTTAACTCATGACGCATCGCGGTGCTTGGCACGAACACTTCTTGGATGCTTAAGCTTCTTTTGGTCAGCTCATGTTGTTCGGCCGTTGCTATGTAGACCTTGTTTCCTGCACCATCACTAGACAAAACAAACATCGTGTATGCGTGGTAGATGAACACGTCATACGTCATGACATATTTCTTCTCCCGCACAACACCATTAGCACACAAAATGTATAGAAAATATAAAGTGTATGCATGGAATATGTATATGTCATCCATTTTGACTTGTCTTTTGTTGTGCGCATTATTATGTGACTTAAAGGTGCATGGTAAATGTGATATATCAAACATGACATCCATGGCACCCCTATTCTTGTGATCCACATTGTGCGAACAAGTCAAATGAACATGTTTCTCATTGATTAAGTCAAATTCTCCTAAGGCATGTGAGAAAGTTCTAAGAACCTCCCCGTTTTCAAGCATATTGTTGTTGTTGCAAGCAAATCTATAGAAAGGGCAAGTGGTCAACATATTTGTTGCAACAAAAGGAGCAATTTGATAATGTTCATTACATGGCACATTTGAGATATTAACATAGTTGCAAGAGATCTTATGGAAAGAACAAGTAATCATCATTTTTCTTGCAGCACATGTGGCATTGTGATCATTTTGCATGTTAGATTGTGCAAAATATGGCATACAAGATGGATTGTCTAAAATATGCAATTCTAACATGGCAATCTCATTACAAGTGATATTCATGCCACAAATCATAAACTTATCATTTATGCCATATTCACTAATTAAATTAAATTTATAAGGATAGCCATAGGTACTATTAAAATATTTCAAAGATGTGATTTCGGAAATCTAGTCATAGCACACGACAAAGTCAAAGGCTTATTAAACATGACATAGCATATGGAATGAGCAAGTGTGATTTTGGAAAGAACTTCATCATGTCTAATTAACTCCACATGATTAGCATGTTTTGCACTCAAATCATCACACGGGTGAGTCAAAATGACATGAGAAGAAACATTAAACTCATCTACATCATGCAAGTAATCAATATTTTGCACATGCTCTTGGGAGACAATCACAACACCTATATCGTTACCTTTGATGACCTCCTCAGTTGAAGTAGGTGTGGATGGTGACTTTGCCTCCTTGGAGCCACATTCCTCATCTTGACATAACCTCCGGGTGGTAAGTTCTCCATTTTCCACCGGGATGAACTCTTTCGCCTCTAACGGCGGGGTCGGCTTGTTGAGAATGGATGTCGCTTGGGACTCCAAATCCTGCACCAAGTGAGAGACAACACTAAAAGGAGAGGGTAAGTAGTTAGCCTTTGAAATGTCCTCACTTGACCTATTAACTACCTCTCTCAACTCTTGTGGTGTTTCTCTCTCACCCTCAATGTTGATGCACTCAATCTCACATTTGGTGGAGTCACACAACTCTTGGTTTTTATCACTCTCTCTCGAGTTGGCTTGGTGGCTCTCATCCTCACATGGGATTGGTTGCATCTTGCTTCTGACACAAGTTGATATGGTGGAGGTATTCTTGGTGCATTCATCTCCATGTACCTCCTCGGTCGAAGGAAAAATCCCATGCTCGACCAACTTCTCGCTCGCCTCACTGCCAAAGGTGCAAGCGCCATCTTGGATAGCGCCATCCGCCACCGTGGTCAAAGGGAAATTCCCATGCTCGACCAACTCCATACTCGCCTCCAAAGGTGGAGCCTTGGTCTCCTTGATAAGCTTCTCCTCTCGCCATTCCTCCTCTTGGGCCTTGATCACCTTGACTCGTTTCTCCGCCTCGAGAGCACCATCCAAGAGATCTAGCAAGCTCTGGAAATTCCTGAGAGGGAGTGCAGAGATGATGTCGAAGTTTAATCCATCCTCAAAGTACTTCATCTCTGTTCTTGTACTAAAACCACCGGCTCGTCGCATTGCACGCTTCATTTCATTGAAGTATACCTGGACCGATTGGTTTCTTTGCTTGATGCACTCCACTTGGCGAAGTAACTCCCTTGAGAACTTGGCTGGCACGAACTCATCTCTCATGAGTGTCTTCAAGCTTGCCCAATCAATGATGAGTTCCTTCATGGGAAGTAGACGCCACCATGTTGAAGCGTAGTCGTGGAAGTCCATTGTGGCTCGCTTGACTTCTTGACTTGTGGGTACTCGTTGAAGCTTGAGGAATTTCTCCATTCGCCATTCCCATTCAAGGTACTCCTCCGGGTCTTGAGTCCCATAGAATGGAATCTCTATGTAGTCTTTGGGCTCTTGGACGCCGGGGAGCTTGGTTTTGAGGGACTTGGGCATGGTGATCTTTGGCTTGTCGAACTTGTCCACTCCGCCACCTTAGCAACCTTGTCGGCGTGGAGTTCCTTGGCGATAGGTGCTTGTATGGCTTCCTTCATCCTCATTCGTTCGACGATGATGGCTTCTCTTCATGCCTTTGGGGCTTCGGACGTTGAGGTTCTTGTCGGTGTCGGTGAAGTCCCTCGATGGAGATGAACGTGGATTACTCGCCTCATTCGTTGAAGACCACGAGGCTCGAAATGATGTTGTAGTGTGTTGTGTTCCCCCTTGTCCATGTCTCTCCTTCTTGGCATCCATTTCGTGGTGAAACCTAAACATGGTTAAGATGCAAGCACAAAGGATATGTATGTGGTGTATGTGGAAGTTGGAACCCTACGCTTTTTGCTCGCCTCACTTACCACCAAAGTCCTTACCTTCTTGGATAGAAAGATCGACGGGCCGTGGATGGTAAAAGTGACCCTCAAGAGTAGGTTGAAGAGGTTCCAAAATCCCAAACACTATCTCATTCAAAAGCTTTTATGGATCTCGGAAAAGGATTAGCACACAACAAACTAAGCAAGTGGAATTAGAGATATTGCAATGATTAGTAATAATCCACAATAGAAGCAATGCAATAAGAGTTGATCTCAAAGGATATAAGTGAAGCTCAAACAACTCACGTGCAAAGATAATGGGATTTGTGCAACCAAAGAAGTGAGCTAGTACAAAATGTTCCTAGCGAAGACTATAAGCTCGTGTTGCACAAATACAAAGAAAGACGCTAGCTCGATTGTAAAGTTTGTAGGGCTACAGATTTGCACACTTGTACCACTCGCCTACTTTGAGCATTTCAAGTTTTTGCGCTTTCCTACAAAAGATAGGCGCTTTCTTTCTTCTTCTTTTTTGTCTTTTTCTTTTGATCTCTTTTTATTTTATTTTTGATTTTTTCTTTTCTTTCTTTGTGCCAAGACCTCCAAGAACAACTAACGCTTACAATTTTGGCTCGGGGTACTTTAGGTAGTATCAAGTGCGCAAAGCCCAAGCAATTGTCAATGAGCTAGTCTTTATAGGTTCAAAGTATTCGCGAAGGGTAGAATGGCTCACAAAGAAATGCAAGGAAGAAGGGTCTTTCCGAAGATTTTACCTTGCTTGTGGAGGTTGATGTTGATGATGATGACCTAGAGCCCGTTGTTAGCTTTCCAACGAGTCCTAGATCACCCAAAACGGACACCGGGTGTGGAAGATATGCCCCAAATGGCGAAGTTGCTGCGCCCTGTTTCTGGCCAATCCGGACGGTCCGGGTTGAATCCGGAGGGTCCGGCCGCCCGGACTGTCCGGCTGGAATCCGGAGGGTCCAGTGGAGGAACAGAGGAGAAGATTTGGGGTTTTGGGCGGATCGAAAACCACCAAATCGAAGGGGCAAACGATGATATCGGCCAAAGCAACGCAAAGGAGGGTTAGATCAACAAGTATAGCAAAGATCTAATGGATCAAAACCAACCAAAGCTCACCCAAACCTCCAAATTGCATCTAAAACTCAAATCGGTCTCTTTTTGTGGGGTTTTCGAAATAGACAAGAAAAACCAAAACAAAGCTAGCAATTGGGGGTAGGGAAAAGAGGGGATACAAATCCAAATCGTGGAAACCTAGAGCTCTGATACCAAGTTGATACGGAGGGCTCCCGATCTTCACGATTTGGACAAGATAACTAGGCAAGCCTAATTGGAAAACCCATCCCAACAACAAACCCCAATGGGAAAGCCTTTGGAGACTAGGAACCAATTCAACAAACCTCTCAATTGAATGCCACGTTTACCACTCGGAGGCACACGCCGATCCGTTCAATCCAAAAGGAAAGAAAGGCCTAAGGTGGAACTCGAAATCTAGAGGGATGAAACCCTAGATTAGGAGCAAAGCTCTACTTTAGTTAATACATTAAGTCTAACCCTAATTAGTGTTTGGGTACGGGTATTTATAGTCCTAACCCCGTAACCCTTGGATACATGGGCCGCAGCCCGTTTTACTGCTCGCAGGCAGAATCCGGAGGGTCCGGATTGAGGTCGGAGGGTCCGGGTGGCCGGAGGGTCCGGGCTGATGTCCGGGATTTCTAGAGGAGATCCGGACACTCAGCCGGAGTGTTCGGGTTGAGGTCCTGGTTTTCCAGAGGAGATCCGGACTCTCAGCCGGAGTGTCCGGGTTGAGGTCCGGCCTTTCCAGAGAGGATCCGGATACCCGCTCGGAGGGTCTGGGCTGAGGTCCGGCTCGAATCCGGAGGGTCCGGGCCTCAGCCGGACAGTCCGGGTCTTCACTTTCAGTGCACGTCCGGAGGGTCCGAGGCAGCGGTCCGGCTGGGACTCGGCTTGGAGCTTGGGGGCTTGGCGCTTGGAGTCTCTTTTTCAGTCCCGTTGCTCCTTTGCTCCTGTGCAGCGGCAGCTTCCTCCCTGCCCTCACATCACTAGGATCTCCAGACCTAAGAATGCAAAACATAGGGACATAAAGTAGCATGCCATTCTTGGTAGGATTAGATGGACATGTGTAAAGGAGAGGATTCACCTTTTCATGCCATGTCTTGGCAACATATGATCTAACACATGTGTCGCTTGGATTTGAATAGCTTGAGAGAGTGTTGTCCATGGCGATGTCCGCATCAAGGCCTAAGTGGCAGGGCCTACCGCCTACCTCTACCGTCTGGGACCCACAGGCCTCCCAAGTCGTGGCCCTTCTATTGTTGTTTTGTGTTGCAATGTTATTTAGTCTATTTACTCTATGATAAATTATTTTACTGTGTGTTGCTCAAGACCACCCTTTTCATAATAAGATTGTACAATGTACATTTTTCCTTTGCTCTGCCATCATTTAATTTTATCTGTAGTTTTGAGTCATTCTAGACAAGGTCTTTTTTGTACTAATACTAGCTAAATACCCGTGTGTTGCTACGGATAAAAAAATTAGATTACTACGCATGTCAAATTATCGTTGTTGCGCTCCATGCCATGTCCTCGGCTTCATCTCAGTTCTTGGTTGTGCTTTGGCTCGGGCAGAATTAGGAGTTGTTTGCGAGGAGTAGCACCGTGGACGAATTTGAATTTTTGAATTTGGAGTCGGTGGATGAGGACATCTATTGAGGTTTCCTCATGGGCATATAAGTTTACCAAAATTTTGAGATGGTCCCACATGTAAGGACGGGGAGGAGAAAGTGTATAGACCGCTACCGCCGATTGACATCTTTATTATATGAAAAGATTATCAAAGAGAAGAAATAAAAGCTCAAAGATAGAACTAAAGGCTGATTCAACTCAATTCCAACAGAAATGAAAAAAACATTTGTGATGGAATTCAATTCCATAATATATGTTGGTTAATTACGTGATGGTTGATGAACACGGGGTTCTTCTTCTTCAGGCAGATCTCGACAACCCTCTTAGCATTCAGCGTGATGTTGATGAACTCATCGAAGGTGACGTGCCTTCGAAAACAAAGAGAATAATTTACATGGGTAATGGTCTGATACGCTAGCACTTTTTACCAACTGTAAACATCAGTGTATGTAGAATTGTAGATTGATTGATTTCAGAGTAATGGATTCACCAAAAAATGCAATTGGATCAGTGAAAAATGCACGTACCGTCATGGGATTTGTCACGGAATTCATATCTCTGCTTCGCCCTCGGCCTTTAGCTGCGAGAAATCACAAAACCAATTAATATAAGAACATGTTCGTTCGATCGTCACAAATCAATTAAAGATCAATAAAAATGTGGAGCCAGATGAGGCGAGGTTATATATATGGGGCTCTCACTGATGAAGGGTGAAAGAGCATCTAGGCCCCAAGTTGGTTTTGATGGTTAATGGCAACTCAAACTGGAATATAACATTTACATTGAGTGAAGGCAGGTTAGTAGGTTCCAGAAAGAAGGGTCATTAGGGAAAGGATGACCACCAAAAAGGTACGAGGGTGGTTTCCAGGACTAAGGAATGGCTGTGCTAGGCAGCTGTGCCACAGCTGTGAAGAAGCCGGTGTTGTGCAAGGAGTTGCAAGCAAGGTGATGGTGGCTTGATACGTCAAGGGCCGTGACTGCAGTTGGTGGGTAGGTAAAGCCTAGATTTGCTAGTTTCTTTGAGTCCATAGGAAAAACCCATACTATCAAGAGGGATGATGCAGTAATGATCTATGGAGGTTCTAATTGCTCAATGCTCAGGATGTTGGACAGTGGCACTAATGCTTTGAGGTTAGTGGTCCTGTGTCAATAGTTTTGCACAAGTGTGAAACTGGTTTTGTGCTTGCACTCTGCAGTGCTAGCAGTAGAAAACCCTAGGGGTTAGAGTCACCAGTGTGACACAGCTGTGTCACAGGTGGTCTAGCACTCTGTGACTTAGGTACATCTCTGTACCAGGGGAGAGCTTGTAAACGCTAAGGAACCTGCGCTGCGATGGCTTGTCTACTGAGTCGGAGGGCTGTCGGAGGTTCTCTCCTTATTAGGTTTCAGAGAGTGTTGTACACTGAGGGCATGTCATGTGCCAAGACTGGGCTGAGTAGTGCTGCTATGTCAGTTTAGGGTTTACATGTGTGTGCCTCCGGTGACACAGGTATCGGTCTGCTTGAGCCGGTTACAGTTGGGTGGAGTGATTGGCTGTGTCACCGGTGGCTGACACCGGTGATCCACTTAATCCTACGTGGCAACAGTGTAATGGTCAAGTTCCTGTGAACCCTATAAATAGAGGACCAGGGGAGGTCTTCGACCTCAACCTTTGCCAATCCAGTGAATCATATTCAACCGTTGCAAAGCCTCTTCCCACCGAACAAAAGCCAAAGTTTCCTAAGTGTTAGTTCGGGAGAGTTAGAGTTCTTGAGCAAAGAGCATTGGTTCCTCCAAGAGTTGTTGCTGCTGAATCTATTACTCTTGGAGTGTCTACTCCTAGACGAGCGTAGGCGTCGCTGGTATCACCCAAGCTTGTGTGGGCTGAACCAGACGTTTGTGAAGGTGAATCGAAGTCTACCTGCTGCAAGCAAAAGGACTTCCCCAAGCAAAGAAAGAGGCCTGAACATCAGGTATTCGGAGAACAAGCACGATTCGGTGCTGGCGATCTCTTCGGAGTAGCCTCTCCAACGGAGACGTACCACTCTGTGAAGAGCTGGGAACTTCGGTGAAAAACACTCTGTCTCCTTGAGTATTTTCCTGTATTGTCTTTAGCTTCCTGTTGCTTGCTTGCTTGCTTGTGAGATCTTAGACTTATTTTGTTTATCTGTTATAGATCTCCTTTATACCTGTGTTTCATTAGCTGTGTCTCAGTTGCTATATATCTTATCTCACACCTGAGTCAGTTACCTGTTACACAGGCATATTGATTGCTCATCATTTGCTAAGTCCTTAGAACACCTGTGTTAGGCACCTGTGTGACAACTGCATACTATTTTACACATCATCTGTTGCCTATGTCACTCACCTGTCACACAGCTAGCTAAACCTGGTTCCTGTTTAAGGCTTAACCTGTTCAATCAAGTTCAAAGAAATAATTTTTGTTAGCCTCCTATTCACCCCCCCCCTCTAGTCGGCACCTTCGGTCCTTTCAAAGGGTCTGTTGATGTTGCCCCACTACACCTCAAGCGTGCGGCGGCAGGCGGCAAACTCCTTGTGGTCGGTGGCATTAGTGGTGTCATCGAGCTTCATGTCGTGGAAGCAGACGACATGGCTGTCCCTGGTCGCTGTAATAACCGACTTGATGAAATCAATGCCATCGTCGATGGCACGCATGTACGCCGCTGCCATCTCCTCCGGGAGCTTGCCGTTCGACTCGTGGTGCACGATGTTGAATCGCCATGATATCTGTAGTGCTCGCTTCTTCCCCGCCGCCATGCCACTACCCGCATAGCATCCAAGGATGACTAGCAGCAGTGTCGCCGCGACGATCCCTACATGCACACACGTATGTAAACACACCCACGTCGGATCAAACATATATACAAGAAGAAGAAGATTAATCACGTCGGGATCACGAGGTCAGGGACTCCCCCGTGCATGCATATACAAATAGAGAAATTAACTAATATGAGTTTTTGGAGAAGTTTATTAGAGAGAGTTTAGGAAATTTTATTTATTTGTTGAGATACCAAAAATGAAATCTCAGTTTTTTGGGAAGTTTGTTAGAGGATTTTTGAGAAGTTTGTTTGTTTGTTTGTTGGTGGTGAGGGTGTGACACAACCATGGAGGGTGTCACACCACCACAACCACCAACTCCAATATATAATATAGTAAAGATATCTTCATTCATACTATTTAATTGTTGATATTCATAAAAAGTAGGATATTTTTTAATATGTTTTGCTCTTCATTTGCTAAGGTAGCTTTGGACAAGGCATTTTGTTAAAAAAAAGTTGTGTTTACTTACATGTATCTTGTATTCTGTCCACATGTGATTGGGGCTATTTCATGTGTTTCTGATGTGTTCACGCTTATGATTTGGCAACACGTTGGATGCCTTTTCCTAGAAGGGAAATCTTAATCAAGGATCTTGAGTATATCTATTTTTGATTTTATAATTTCATAGTTACCTCCCCAATAGCTTCCATGTGTTTCATTGGTCACTAGATCAAGGTTGTATTGTGGGGTCACCATGCTCTTCAATTTAATAGGGATAATACTCGATTGATAGGAAGAATCAGTTGTCATTTTCATTGGGCCTTTGGTTGGCAACTATGATGGTATGCTTTCAGTCATATATGATCTTTGTTGTTTGCTCTACTCCCATATGTCATATCATCTTGCTGTTTTTTCTCCATATGGTTTACATCCTTCCTTCCATTGCCTAGATGATCATGAGTTCGTGTCTTTTTCATGGCTAATTGTAGATGCTAGAGGTCTAGGTGGCAGTACAGCTTGTAGAATAATTCCTGAGATAGTGTGTTCCATACTAGGTTGTTCCATATCTTCAGTCATATCCATGTATATTTTGCTTTTCGTTACCACTTTTTACCACGCTGTTTACACATTGATGTTTTGTGTAGTCTAGATGATCATATTGAAGTGATTACAGAAGGTGTAGTTCCTGTGCGGAATGCCTTACAACTTGCATCATATGGGTAGCTTTCAGATAAGACTGTTAGTGAGTAGGTTAACATCGACATGTTTGACAATGAAGTGCTTTTTAGCTCACTACGGTATTTATTACTGAATTGCTATTGGTCTGGATGTATATTTATCTATGTTAATTTCTATCACATATACTTTCAGAATAAAAACTTCTCTTGCATTGTGGCTGAAAGGATCGTAGGTGCCGACTAGAGGGGGGTAATAGGAGGCTAACAAATTTTTAAACAATTGATACAAATTGTCAAGATTAAGACCTAACAGGTTGTAAGCTTTAGCTAGCTGTGTGACAGGTCGACTACACAACCAGTATTTGATATGATGATTAACACGCAGCTGTCACACAGGTGCCTAACATAGGTGAGCTAACAACCCTAAGCAAATGTATGACAGATAGCTGTGTAACAGATAGCTTGCACAGTTATAAGATAAGCAAGTTAGACACAGCTAAACTAACACAGGCAAAGAATATATCAGAGATTCACATAAGCATGCAACAGGATGAACAAGTTAGTGCAGAATGTAAAATACTCAGGGAGACAAGGGATTTTTCACCGAAATTCCCACTCTTTTCAGAGAGGTACGTCCCTGTTGGAGAGGCTACTCCGATGAGATAGCCAGCACTGAATCATGCTTTTTCTCCGAGTACCTGAGTTTTCAGGTCTCTTCCTTTAGCTTGTGGAAGTCTTTTTGCCTTACAGCAGGTAGACTTCAGATCACTTTCACAGACTACTGAGCCAACCCACACAAGCTTGGGAAGGTCACTAGCAACTCCTACACCCGTCTAGGAGTAGACACTCCAAGAGTAATAGAATCAGCAACTCAGTGTCTTGGAGGAACCAGTGCTCTTTGCTCAAAGCTCCAACTCTCTTGAACTGAGACTTAGGAAATTTGCCTTCTGTTCAGGAGAAAAGAGGCTCACAACAGTCGAAAAAGGATTGCGAAGATTTGGTAAAGGTTAGGTCCAAGACCTCCCCTGGTCCTCTATATATAGAGTCCATAGGCACCTGACCGTTACACTCATGCCACGTAGGATTAAGTGGATCACCGGTGACATAGCTAATCACAACACACAACGCTAACCGGCTCAGGCAGACTGATACCTGTGTCACCAGAGGCTAACACAGGTAAAACCCTAACTGACATAGCCTAACTACTCAGACCGGTCTTGGCACATAACATGCCCTTAGCGCACAACTAACTCTCATGCCTACTCAGAAGAGAACCTCCAACGGTCTTCTGACTCGGCAGGCAAACTATTGCAGTGCAGTTCTCTTAGCATTTACAAGCTCTCTCCTAGCACAGAGATGTACCTGAGTCATAGAGCGGTTGTTCACCTGTGACACAGCTATGTCACACAGGTAACTTTGGCTCTAGGGTTTTAGGAAGCTAGCACAGCAGTGTGCTAGCACAACCCAGTTTCACACTTGTGGAAAACTGTTGTTACAAGGCCACTGGTCTCAAGGCATCAGTGCCACTGTCCAATACTCTGAGCATTGAGCAAAAGTTCCTCTTAAAATCATTGTTACCTCATCCCTCTTGATAGTACGGGTGTTTCCTAAGGACTCAAGAAAACTAGCAAACCTAAGCTTTAGCTTCCACCAACTGTAGTTACGGCTCTTGACGCATCAAGCCACCATCACCTTGTTGCAACTCCTTGCACAGCACCAGCTTCTTCACAGCTGTGGCATAGCTGCCTAGCGCTGCTGTCTTCTTGTCCTGGGAACCCACCTTGTACTTTTGGGTGGTCATCCTTTCCTGGATGACTCTTCTTCCTGGAACCTACTCATCCTGCGTACACTCATTGTAAATATTAAATTCCAGTTTGGGTTGCCATTAACCATCAAAATCAACTTAGGAGACTAGATGCTCTTTCAATCTCCCCCTTTTTGGTGGTTAGTGGCAACCCATTCAACATTATCACTTAAAGATATGAATGAGTAGATCATCACTACTGCAGAAAGGGACACCAGTGACGGGCCTAAAATGCCCATTAGTGACGAGCGGGCAGGCCCGTCACTGGTGATCCGCCACTGGTAAGTGGTTACCAGTGACGGGCTATCCGCTTATCACTGGTAATTATCTTATCAGTGACGGGCGTGCATGAGAGCCCGTCACTGGTAAGATAATTACCAGTGACGTTCTATATTTTATGCCCGTCACTGGTAAGATATACAGCAGTGACGAGCTCTCCAGTCCGCATGTCACTGCTGTTATGAGAGGCCCAAGCACGGTACTGCCGCGACAGCCATTTTGGCTGCTGCAGCAGCCATTTTGGCTGCCGCGGCAGCAAAAACAGCCCTTTTGGCTGCCGCGGCAGCCATTTTAGCTGCCGCGGCAGGATCGCGTGAACTGTGGTGCTCTCCAGCCCCTGTGTACTGCAGGGGTCCTGGAGGGGGGTGTACCCCTTCGGTCGCCGTTCTCCTAGGGCGTGCCGCTGTGGCCTAATAGCGCTTGCGGCGTTGCCTCGTTGCGTCGGCATCCTACGTGCCCGGTGCTTCCAAGGCCACCTCGCTCGCGCTCTCGGATGTCGCATACGATAAGTAGATATGTCAAACCGACTACGAAAGTAACAAGTGCCAATACGTAAATATGTCCAGAAACGTACAAAGTAGACCAGTTCGGGAATACACGGCCACAAACACAATACATATGCAATGTTTTTCCGTTTCGAAGGGCCTATCTTCACGCTTTTTTCCCTCCTCTAGGGCCTAGCTGCATGTAGGCGCGCGAATGGGTCTTCAGTCAGGATTTGGCGAACTCGCTGCTCTGAGCGAGCGGCGTGTTCCTCCCTTGGGTCATTGCCACGCGTAGAAAAGCCCCGTATCCGAGACGACGTCCTTGTTGATGATATTCGCAAACGCATTCTGGAGGCGTGCAAACTCTTGCTTCCAGTCATATGGCTTGTGCTCGAGGTTATTACTCCACTTGCGTAAGTCGTCATGCTTGCGAAATGTGTTCCGCGCCCGTACAAAGTCATCCATGTGGCAGCAGACGTAGTAGCCACAAGTCACACTACCCTCCGGCTGCTGTCTGCAACAGAAATCGGTCACGTGTTTGAAGCGTGGAGCGCCACTTCTTTTTACCATAGTTCCTCCTCCTCCCTTCTGTGCAAAGTCGAAGAGAGCATCATCCAAAACTTTCTTGAGCAGGGTGTAGTTTTTCTTCACCCTCTTCATGGAATCATAGTAATAAGCTTTGCTTTCCTTCAGCGTTAGCGCTAAGAGGATCCAGTGGTCGCTGCCCAGACATGTGAACAAACCAATATTAACCCACGAAGTTGGCTAGGTGCACAAGCCAAAGAGAAATTTACGAAAGCACAAAGTAGAGAATGACTTACAAGGGATTGTAGGGCACGAGTAGATATTCCTTGCCCTTATGCACTATCACGCACTCACGAGGTATTCTTTCATAATCTCCCTACCTTCTTGGGAGTGAACGTTGTTCTCGTGCATGTGAAACGGATCTGCTATTGCAACATCGAGAATCTTTAGGCGTCTGATCTCTCTGGTTAGGTGAAGCGCCCATAGGCTGACGAAGGATGCTTCGAGCCGATAAAGGTTGAACATGCCGAAGATCTCCGCAAAGTCCAGATAGAACTTGTCCGCGGGATACTGCTCGACGAAATGGAAACCCTCTGGCACCTTCGCCGTGTAATACGAGACATTCGTTTCATCGGGTCGTAATTCAATCTCTCGAATGTTCTCATGCAGAATCTTCATTTTGTTCGGGAGGACGTCGAACTCATCATTTGGTACCATGGGGTGACCCGGGACGTGATGG
This sequence comes from Stipa capillata, assembly GCA_019208055.1. Taxonomy (NCBI): domain Eukaryota; kingdom Viridiplantae; phylum Streptophyta; class Magnoliopsida; order Poales; family Poaceae; genus Stipa; species Stipa capillata. The sequence goes on along the minus strand of JAGXJF010000999.1, from coordinate 16,176 downwards.
GCCCGCCATTGACGACCCGTTGCTCGCTGTCCTGATTGGGAAGATGCTGCGTAGGTTAAGGATTTCTTCAACCTCGCGTCGCCCTGTCTATCGTAAGTTCCAGTGCTAGCATGTGTCTTCTTCGCCCCTTTTTTGCTCGTACGCTGCGTATCGAGAGATACGGCCCTCTGACTGGCCATCGCTTCTTTGACTGCGCCCACGAGTGTTTTAGGAGTCAACTTCGTATGGGCTTGCTCGTCATGCTTGGGTGGCGGCGTATCTACAAATTATCGTGCCTCTTCGTCACGAGGCATGCCATGCTCCCCGCCATGCTCCGCGGCCTCCTCGGCATCCTCCATCTCCAGATCCCTGTAGGATAGAGGTGCGGAAATACCCAAAGGAGATGGTCTTGCTGATGGACTGTGGGTGTAGCTCGGCGAAGGTGCTGGACGATTGGAGGTCTCAATCAACTTTATCGCGTCCTTCGGCCACCTAAGAAAAAACCCCTTGCAGGCTCCTAGCTTCTCGTATCCCTCTTCAGGGGGGTCATTCAGAACCAAGTCCTCAAAGGTGCCGATCACCTTAGTCAACTCCACCCTCGCCATGTTTGGTGGTAAATCCACACAGTGCATCCTATTCTCCGGCGTTATTGGGTGGACTCGACCGTACGCGACCGTCACCATCGAGCCGAGCACTTGGGTCTGGAGATGGCACGGAGTTATCACCTGCGGAACATACGTACGGGTCATCGATGTTAGAGTCCAAAGAACGAAATCTGTACGACACCCTTACGATTTGTTGAGCCGACGACGCTTACCGTTAGGCCGTCGATTGTATTTGGCGACCCGGGGCCAACGCCCGAGACAGAGGGGCTACTACTCCTTGCAGTAGTGAAGGGTGGCGTCTGCGTATCCAGATTATAGGGCGGTGGCTGCGTAGAAGGATGCATGGGTGGACGTTGTAGCTGCTCATATATAGGCCCTAATATACGTTTCACCGCCGCCTCCACTCGTGCATCGAATTCTTTATCTTGCTTCGCTTTCCTCCTCTAGCGGGCAGCCTCGCTGGTCTGGGGACAGTAATCAGCCCATCGAGCCCCATACCCGACGCCCATCACGCGGCCACGAGTCTCCGGCTTCCCGAGAGCCTTGTTGATAGGGTCTTGCCACCTGTCGCTATCGACAGAGTCCTGTGAGCTCTGAGGTTGCTGGCTCAGCTTTTTCTGCAAGCAACATGAACCGTTCAGAAACGTAATCTTTAGGAAATTAATCTACGTAGGACAAATAATGTAAAATGGGTTCAGAGGTTACCAGTTCTTCGTACACGTCCTTTATTTTCTCGTGCGTGAAGATCGGTTCCCCCGTCGCAGGGTCAAATTTTGCGCGGGCCCTCACAAAATCCTTTCCGCGCCCTTCCTGGATGTCCGAGAAAGGGGGTTCTTTCCCGGCCGCAATCAACCTTGCGTCCTCCTTGTCCCATTTAGGCCTCTTCCCTTGGTAACCACGGCTGCCGAGTCTGTGGTCACCCACGATCTTCCCCTGCATGTCCTTCCCCCAATCACTCTTCCTCCTGAATTCATTGCCGGAGCGAGTTTGAATGAACTTGGTCCAGTCCGCCTCATCTATCGTAGGCTATTTCGGCTTTATCACGGTCTCAAAATCTTTATCCTTCATTTTATTGGCATGGTATCGCCAGGTATTCAAGGATTTGGACATCATGCTCAGGGCTTTCGTCGCGACTCTATTTTTGTCGGCCTTCAGGACGGAGTACCTGCTGAATAGCCTGTCCAGGAGGAGAGTTCGAAGATGCTCGGTTTCTCTCGTCCTTATGTCGGGGGTTGTGATCTTCACGGTTTCACGCAGGATGCAGTCTACGGCGTTTGAGTACCCCTGTGCAGCTTTTACAGGACTGGCTGGTTTACCCAGATCGTCCACTCGAGTGATCACGAAGGTGTCCGTGCTCAACTTGTTAGGTCTCCTAGGCGCGAGCCGCCTTTTTCGCTTGGCTGGTGGAGCCCCGTCCGCCTGTTCTTCTTCTATACCGGTCTCGTATTCACGGCCGGTCCCTTCGTCACGATCGGTCGCGTCTTCAGCACCGCCGGACTCTTCGTGGGACGACTCGTACTCGTTGTTATCCCTGGCAGCAGGGTCGTCGACGATGGCAGCCCCCTGAGATATTTGTTCGAGGGCCAGATCCCGGGGAGCTTCCGCATGCACCTCGATATCTTGCGACAACACCGGGGCATCCGTTGGTGTCCGCGACGAAGAGGGACTACTTCCGGCCATATTCAAACTAAATGGAAACTAAGGATAAACAAAAATTAATGAACATTTCAAAATTTCGGTAGGTTATTGACATAAATTGTTGAAAATTCAAAATTTCGGCATGACCTTTGCTAAAATTATGCAAAATTGAGTATCGAATGTTGACAAAACGTTAACGAAGCAACATTTCGCCAAAACGTGGAACTCAGTTTCCCTGAAAAAATAAACAAAGCAACGAATGTTGCCTCGGCTCGACGGCCGGTACCACAAGCATATCTCACATTCACATATATGAACTGGATGATTTTCGTACCAAAAATAACGGCAGCGGGAAAAGAAAGGGTATTTCAAAAAATCTAAACACGACATGAAAAGAGTAAGCTCTGTCACAACTCTCTTGAACCTTTTGGACCTTTGGTTCTTGCCCTTTACAACAGTATAGTACTCCATTATACAAATCTCTTCACATGAACACGACAATTGAATCAAACAAATATAGCTTGCATTCCTGAGTAGCTGTTTTAGTACATTTGATTTACTACTTCTCTTTCAGATGTTTTACCAATATAATACAATAGAAGCTGTAGACAATAGATGTTTCTATTTAATATTTCATTTATTTCAGTCAAATAAGCCTCAATGCTTCATACTTTGAACAAAGCCTAACTGGGATGTGTTTCCACAATATTTGGAGTAAAATGAGGAGAACTCCTCTGATATTTTTGTTTTCTTTTATTTCACACTGTATAGGATCGCATTCAGCATAATTTATAATTAACCTTTTCAAGTTATGGTAGTCAGCATTAGAATCATCATTTCAAGTTAAGGGGAATACTTGGTGTTGCATTCAAAGCTCAGACTGCAGGCCCAGAGCTTACGGACCGAGGAGGAAGCCGACCTGTCGCTTCGGTGAGGCAGCCGGAGAGGGAGACGAGGCCGCCGGCGATGGAGGCGACGCGGCCGGCGAGGGAGGCGACCAGCGGCGGCGGGGAGGCGGGGAGGAATGCCGGCTAGGGAGGCGACGCAGCCGGCGAGGGAGGCGACCAACGGCGGCGGGGAGGCGACCAGCGGTGGCGGGGAAGAATGCCGGCGAGGGGAAGCGTCCGGCGGCCGACGAGGAGGCGGGGAGGCGAGCAGCGGCGACGGGGAGGCGGGGCGATCGAACTAGGGCTAGGCGGGCGGGATTTGGGGAATTTTTCCCCAAGTCCCGCGCGGGCGGTTTATATGGGCTACTTATCAGTGACGTGCGGGAAGGTAAGCTCGTCACTAGTAAATTGTATCGGTGACGGGTTGAATACGTGCTCGTCACTGGTAACTTGTTTACCAGTGACGAGCGAGAAGGGAGGCTCGTCACTAGTAACGTGTTTATCCGTGACGATCGGGAAGACTGGCTCGTCACTGGTAACTTGTTTATCAGTGACGGAGTCTATAGTTTGCTCGTCACTGGTAAGTTTTTCAGCTTATACCAATTTTTGTTGCATTTTTTGAAAATGGATCAAACCATGCACATAGCACCAAAGCTTGCTAGGTTTTTTTTTAGAGAACCCTCCGAAGGACAGGAACTCTGCAATTCACTATAGAAGTAAATATGATATGTTGTTGATACACTTGCTTTGAAAATGCCCAGCCACTTTAACTTCATCATTTCTATTTTCAAATTCTTTTATTAACATACATAATTTTTACTAGTGACGAGCCAAACAATACGCGCGTCACTGGTAAGTTAGTTAGGGTTTGTACTTGGGGTTAGTTAGGGTTTGTACTTAGGGTTAGTTAGTTAGGGTTTGTACTTAGGGTTAGTTAGTTAGGGTTTGTACTTAGGGTTAGTACTTAGGGTTAGTACTTAGTGTTAGTACTTAGGGTTAGTACTTAGGGTTAGTTAGTTAGGGTTAGTACTTAGGGTTAGTTAGTTAGGGTTTGTACTTAGGGTTAAGGTGAAAATCTTTTCGTATATCGATATAACTTTCTTAAAGAATTATTTATGAGACCGTTTGTTTATTATTTGCGTGCGCAATGATTACTTCATGCGTAGAAATAGAATTAACATAAATACCATTATTGTTATATACATAAATTTCACAAAAGTGAGCTATACATCATTAATTAACTTATTTAAATTACGACATTCTTCGACAATCTTCTCACTCTTCGACAGTCTTCTCAACGGTAGTTTTGGTCTTCTTCCTGGTATAGGTTAGCCCCTCGGAGTGACTTCATCTTTTGAAGGGACGCACGGCGGGACATGTAGTATTTCTCCTTCTGCTGGGCCGTGGCTGATTGTCTTCCTCCGTATCTGGGTCGTCAAATTGGTCATAGTCGTCTTCGTCAACGACACCATCGATTCCAACGATACTCCTTTTGCCCCTCCCCATGACATGACGGCTTGGCCTCGTCGGGTCGGTTATGTAGAAGCATTGGGCCACTTGTTTAGCTAATACCCACGGCTCATTTTTGGCACTGATCGCTTTCACATTTATTGTCTCAATAGGAACTGCTTTCGGTATGACCATGGTAGTGAAATAGTCTTCCGTTTCGATATTCTTCGCCCATCTTACCCAGAACATGGGGATCTTGGTTACGGTGTAGTCAAGTTCCCAAATCTCTTCCAGCCTACCGTAGTATCTGTCCTTTTCTTACCGGTTAGGGCCTCCATCGTCACCCCAGAGTTCTGGTACACACTCTTCTAGTCTTGTGCCTCTGTATAGAATGTGTATCCGTTGATGTCGTATGCTTGGTATGTCCCGACATTCATCAGGGGTCCCTGTGCCACGTGGAACACCGTCCGTGCTACGTCATCATCTTTTGAGAAGCTATGTTCGTCGAAGTAGTTTTTTAGCCACCTGGCGAACGTAGCGTTGTGCTCTTTCAGGAGAGCCGCCTCGGTCTTTCTTGTGCCGTGCTTTGTTTTTAACATTGCCATGTGCTAAATAACATAAGGACGGACCACTGAGAGGTGCTGTAACACTACTGTGTGCGCTCTGACGTAATCGTCTGATCGGTTCGGTACGTCACTATGCACATGTAAATCCTTCTTTCCACGTCGGTGACCTACGCCATCGAGCCTGCCAATGTGCCGATTAACAGGCACGCCTATAGGTTTGTCGACTTTCATGTAATTCGTGCAGAACTCGACGCTCTCCTCCGTGAGAAAGCCCTGGACGATGCTCCCGTCCGGATGAGACCTGTTGCGAACGTATCGCTTGACGACCCCATTGAACCTTTCCAACGGGTACATCACTACTACATAAAACGTCAACACTGACGGGCGGAAAACATTTATCAGTGACGGGTACTGATCCCGTCAGTAATTAATGGTCAGTGGTAACACAAGTGGTAACACAAGTTACCACTGACGGGTGGCAAAACCCGTCAGTGGTATCAGCTTATCTCTGACGGGTGGTAACAATCCACCCGTCAGTGATGACATTTTTAGATGCGCGAAAAAAGTCATCACTGACGGGCGAAGTATTATGCCCGTCAGTGATGACTCACATCACTGACGGGCGAAGTATTATGCCCGTCAGTGATGACTCACATCACTGACGGGCGAGGTATTATGCCCGTCAGTGATGACCTTTTTAGAGGCGTAAAAAAAAACCCTACCCGGGCAGTGCCGGGTAGGGTTTCACTAAAACGGCTGTAACTTTTGCATACGGTGTCCGTTTTGGGTCCACGACCACTCAAAATGACCGTATCGACGAGGCGCATCTGAAAAATCTACTCGTCTTTAGACCTGTACATTTTTTCACCTCCAAATTCGCTCTCTAAGACTGACTTTTGCCCCTCTGAACGAAATGTCGCCTCTTTCGACCCTCCGTTGAACTTCTTCCCGAGCTCCAAATGCAGTAATCTTTGCGTATTCTGAACCGTGAGGGAGTAGAGCTACTAGAAAAAAGTACGAAAAAATTTTAAAAAATAAAAAAATTTCACTCCAATTTCGGCCTACCGAATCCTTCGAACGAATAATCTCGCTACCGAACCCTCCGTTCCCTCCGTTGAACTTCTTCCCGAGCTCCAAATACAGTAATTTTTGTGGATTCCGAACCGTGAGGGAGTAGAGCTGCTACAAAAAATATGAGAAAAAATTTAAAAAATAAAAAATTTAGGCACTAGTAGAAGGATGAGAAGGAAGAGAAGGGTGGAAGGGTGGAAGGGAGGAGAGGAGGGTGCTCACCGTGACTCCATGGAGTTGGAGAGGAGAAGGGGCCGGTAGTGGGCATGAGGATCTCACAGTGGGATGCTTGAGGAGGGTGCTTCTAGGAAGGAGAGGAGGAGAGGAGGAGGGTGGAAGGGAGATGGAGAGAAATATGGATCTGGATTTGAGTGGAGTTGAGTGGAGTGCGCTGCACTGAGGTGAATTATATACCCGGCGGGATTCTACAATTTCGGGTTTTGAAATTTCGGAGTTGGGCGGGATTCACATCACTGACGGGCAGACTTTTTAACCCGTCGGTGATAAGTGAAAAATTTCAGGTTTTGAAATTTCTGAGTTGGCGGGATTCACATCACTGACGGGCAGACATTTGTGCCCGTCAGTGATGACTTCGACATCTCTGATGGGTATAACTTCATGCCCGTCAGTGATGACTTTTCGTGAAATTCCATGTTTCTGCTGAAGTCATCACTGACGGGCAGACATTTGTGCCCGTCAGTGATGACTTTTCGTGAAATCCTATGTTTCTGCTGAAGTCATCACTGACGGGCAGACATTTGTACCCATCAGTGATGACTTCGACATCACTGACGGGTCTAACTTTGTGCCCGTCAGTGATGACTTTTCGTGAAATCCCATGTTTCTGCTGAAGTCATCACTGACGGGCAGACATTTGTGCCCGTCAGTGATGACTTCGACATCACTGATGGGTCTAACTTCGTGCCCGTCAGTGATGACTTTTCGTGAAATCCCGTGTTTCTGCCGAAGTCATCACTGACGGGCAGACATTTGTGCCCGTCAATGATGACTTTTCTCCCCTGAAACGGAACATCTGATATATTCACCACTGACGTGTATCCGGCTGCCCGTCAGTGATAAGTGATAAGTCTGACGGGCTTTTTCCTGCCAGTCAGTGATAAGATATAGTGGATGACCTTTTTTGTAGTAGTGCCTGTTGTGTAGGAATATGGGACCTAGGTCGATGATCTCCGGGACGATATGGATCATGAGATGAACCATGATGTCGAAGAATGCGGGCGGAAAGTACATCTCGAGCTCGCATAGTATGACAATGATCTCCGCCTGCAGTCGCCGGCAACGCTTCTTAGTGATGGACTTCTGAGAGATAATGTCGAAAAAGTTACAGAGGTCAAGCAGTGTCTCGCGGATCCATGGCTCCATTAGTCCTCTAATTGCAACCGGAAGTATCTACGTGATCATCACGTGACAGTCATGAGACTTCATACCGATTAGTTTGTGGTTCTGCATGTCTAGAAATCTCTGTATGTTTGCCGAGTAGCCAGAAGTTACTTTGACACCTTTGAGGCATTTGAAGATTTTATCCAGCTTGTCTGTACTTAGAGTGTAGCAAGCGGCGGGACAGTCCGTCTTGATTTTTGTAACATTCCTGCCCAACTTGGTCTTCTCCTCCTTGGCCCACAGCTCTCGTCTTATCCCCAGTTCCTCGTAGTCAGCTCGTGCCTTCGGCCCATCCTTTGTCTTGTTTGCCATGTGGAGCAAGAGACCGAGCACACTCTCGCAGACATTTTTCTCAATATGCATGACATTTATGCAGTGGCGCGTCTCGAGAAAAGGCCAGTAAGGCAAGTCCCAGAATACAGATTTCGTTTTCCACATGCCTCCCAGCGGCTTTACCTTGTTCTGCTTCTTTCCCGCCCTAGGGCACTCACCCCAAGAGTTCAACATCTCGTATATTTCTTCCCCACTCCTCTTACGTGGTGGTCCTCGGGTCTCAATCGTATTGTCAAACTTTTCTTTTTCTTGTCTCCACGGGTCGTCCTATTGAAGCCATCTTCGGTGGCCCATGTACACGATTTTGTGAGAGCCCCGTAGGTGACGACTTGTTGTATCTTCCATGCACTTAACACATCCTTGGTATCCGTGGCAAATCTGGCCGGATTGATATCCATAAGCCGGATAGTCTTGCACCGTTGTGATCATCATAGCTCTCATATTGAAATAGTCTCCTTCGTGAGCATCCCAGACCCGGACCCCTGGTTCAGTCCAGAGAGTATCTAGCTCCTCCTTCAGTAGTTGGTGATACACGTTCAGATCGTTCCCTGGTTGCTGTGGCCCTTGAATTAGCATAGACAGGTGTAGGTACTTCCGCTTCATGCAGAGCCACGGAGGGAGGTTGTACATCCATACGACCACGGGCCAAGTGCTGTGCCTGCTGCTCATCTTTCCAAAAGGATTGAGTCCATGCGTACTCATTCCAATTCTGATATTCCTCGGCTCTCCTCCGAATTCGGGGTATTGGTCGTCAATTGCTTTCCACTGGCAACCATCCGCAGGGTGTCTAAGCACGGCGTCATCTTTCCTTGGCCTCTCATCGTGCCAATGCATGAGCTTTGCCTCCTTCTTGTTTGCGAATAGACGCTTCAAACGGGGAATGAGTGCAAGGTACCATACAACCTTTGCAGGAGCACCGCTCTTCACTCCGTTGTCACCATCTAGTTGGTAGTTCTTTCCCCGCTTGAATCGGGATGCTTTGCACTCGGGACACTTGGTTAGCTCCGCGTACTCTTTGCGATAAATGATGCAGTCATTCGGACACGCGTGGTATCTCGTCACCTCTAATTCAAGAGGGCACACGACCTTCTTGGCCTCATCGCAACCGCGAGGCAACACGTTCCCCTCCGGCAGAACTTTTGCGAGATACTCCAATGTCTCATCGAGACTTGTGTCCATGCTGTTGTGGAGTGCCTTGAGTCTTAGAAGTTCGAGCGTGACTGAGAGGCGGGTGTGCTCGGGATTGCAACCGGGATACAAGGGAGTCTCGGAGTCTTTCACCAGTGTCTCCAACTTGGCAGCCTCTCTACGAGCAGCACTATCATTATTCGTCTCTTTCACAACCTGCTCTTGCACATGACGGTCCTGGACCATTCCGGACAAATTGTCCCCCTGTGCTTCGCGTATCCGCTTCGGCCTCTTCGTGTCCTCCGACATCTTTATAATCCAATCGTTCTGCTTCCGGCTCCCCATGTCCTGCTTCTTCATCTAACCCTTCGTCGTCGGCAACAACCTCATCCTCCTCACCGTGACTTGTCCACCGTGTATAACCTGCCATGAAACCCCATCGCACCAGGTGCATGTGCAAAAAACCAGATTTCCTTTCGTACATCTTCAAGTTTTTACAATCACGACACGGACAGCATATCTTCGTGCCACCCTTTCACACCATATCTCGCTCGGCGAAATCAAAGAACTCATTCAAAGATGTATAGAAACTTTGTGTGTTCCGATCGCCGTCATACATCCAACTTCGATCCATCGGTCGTTCGATCCCTAAGATATACGAAAATTAATTAGTACCAACCTTTCATGACAGGCTAAAAAAAATAATAAAAGTTTTCTTTGCGATTGAGATTTTGAAATATTACATAAAACATTTCAAGATTTGGCAGGTTATTGAAATAAATTGTTGAAAATTGAAAATTTCCGCATGACCTTTGCTAAAATTATGCAAAATTGAGTATCGAACGTTGACAAAATGTTGACAAAGCAACATTTCGCCAAAACGTTGAACTCAGTTTCCCTGAAAAAATAAACAAAGCAACGAATGTTGCCTCGGCTCGACGGCCGGTACCACAAGCATATCTCACATTCACATATACGAAATACATTTCATGCACATCTCACATCACCACAGATCCACCGAATCAAAGTATCATTTGCTTGTCATATAAAATTACACATATATATATATGATTCTGCCTCAGTGCATAAGAAACATAATTACACATATATAGATCAAACCTGGCCTTCAAGACATTATTAGTGGAACTTGGCAAAACAAATAATTGAAAGGACATTTGTACGCAGTTTATTTAGTTTGAAGAACAATGTGAAGGTATAAAATTCAATACTAACTACTCGATACTTCAAATTAATTAAGAGGCCCTTCATGTACTCTAATTAAGTTTCTATTCTATATAACTGATTGTTTCATTTAACAATTTGATGATCCTGAACCATGTACTTCATCTTACGGCCCTCGTCGGGAGACTAAATGTAAGCATTAATTCAAATATGCTTTAAACTGTATAGTACTACTATAATGTAATTATATGATTAATAATACTAATTAATGGTGTTTTTTTTTAGTCAACTATGTTATACATGCATTCGATATGCAGCAACTTAGCAACCACTGATAGTCATAATCAACCTTTGGTAACTAGATCATTCAAATAATACATATAGAGAAACTCACCTGGTAAAGCAAATTAATTTGGGGGAGAGCAAGCTAGCTAGAGGTGATGATCTAGCTAGATTAGAAGGGAGAGAGAGATGGCAAGGGAGCTAGGGGAGGTGGGGGAAGATTTTGGAGGGCTAGGATTTCTCCTAGGGCGTGTACGGCGGCGGCGGAGGTCAAGGCGATCGGCGAGCTCGCTGCTGGCCGCCACTGGTAAACAATATACCAGTGACGAGCCGAACGTGAGCCCGCCACTGGTATGCAGGCCAGGAGCAAGTTTGGCGGGAAATATTATCGGTGACGGGCTCGTTGGTGCGCACGTCACTGGTGTGTAATATATCAGTGACGAGCTGCTCTGTGAGCCCGCCACTAGTAATTGCTACGTTACTAGTGACGGGCAGTAATGGGTGCTCGTCACTGGTAATTATTTACCAGTGACACGTGACAATTGACGCCCGCCACTGGTAACTTTTCGGTTTACCAGTGACGTGTTTTTTTGGTGCTCGTCACTGCTAATATGCCTTCTATAGCTGTTTCTGCAGTAGTGCATGTGCAAGTTGTTAAAATATACTCCCCCTGAAGCTGTGCATAAAAGATTTGCTTTTGGAATGCAAATGCACAGATTTGATTTTGTAAGCATGAGTAGTATTTTCTTACAACTTGCACTTCATCAGTTCAGAACATTAAATGAATCATGAGTAATAGACTGAACTAAACTGATAGTGATGCAGTTTTTAGAGTTTCTTTTTAAGACATGTTCTGAGCATAATGAAATTAACATGATTAGAGAATTGTTTAGGATTTGCATATTCATGTTTAAAGCATGTTCAGATCAGAGCATATTCAAAAACATGTGTCATGGTCAGAGCAAGCATATATATCTATACCATTCTATATCTATACCATTCTATATCTATACCATTCTATAATATTTGAGTTGGTGATGGTGTCACATTTTTTATTACCCTTTTTACCCTCTTTGCTTCACATTTTAATTGTTTTGCCATCCACCTGACGGCCGCAACAGACGCGCGCCGGCGCTGTTGCTCTGCAACTGCCGCCGCCGCATGAATCCGCACCCCACGGCCTCTTCACAAATTTCTTTCTTTTCCCGCCTCATCTGCCCTGTGCGACCTTGTTTGGCAGGAGGCAGAGATGCGCCACTAGGGTTAGGCAGCAAGCGTGCCGCCAACCTCTCCGACACTCCTCCGCCGGGGAAACGAGCTACGCCTCCCACCATGAGCTCCATCCCCGGACGGGAGATCCCCTCCCCCGCCCTTCCAACTCCCCTTTGCCGCTTCCCTTATGCGCCACCAGCAGCCACACAGATCTACTACCTCTTCTCTCACCGTCAGCCACCGCCACTGCTTCTCCTCTCACCAGCCGCCGTTTTCTCCTCCTCTCTCCATCCTGATCCCCCGCTCATCTCCCCCGTTCCACCAAATCTCCTTGCCTTCATCACCTGCTGCGGGCCCTCACCCCCTTCCCTGCTTCTCTCTGCTCTCTTTCCACACCACCACCCCTGTCCTAGCCCCGCCGCCATGCTCAAGCACCGTCGCCGCGAGCTCTGGCCACCGCCACCAGCAATCCCATCCCATCGCGTTGCTTCCAAGGGCAGGCCGAGCCAAGATGGTGGACGTGTCGCACGTGCAGAAGGAGCTGACGGAGTGCAACCGTGACTCCAACGTCTCCGGCGTCTCCATCGCCCTCCACGATGGCTCCACCATCTCCCACCTCACCGGCACCATCACCGGGCCCCTCGGGACCCCCTACGAGGGCGGCACCTTCCGCATCGACATCCGCCTCCCAGGTGACCATCATCTCTCCCCCTCGTCTCTCCCTCTGTACGTGTGGGTGATTTTTTGTTTCGTTGCCCCCTCCGCCTCCGTGATTTCGCTTGGGGATTTCGCGGCGATCGGTGTGAGAGTTTTGGCTGTGGCCTCTGTGCGCTGCTGCCAGGATGGGTAGATTGGTTGGTGCATAGCTCGTTTCTTGTATGAGGAGGTTGATTAGGGTTGGGTAGGGTTTTGGTGTGCCCTCTTTCGTTCCCAGATCAGGATTTTGATTGGGCAGGCGTCTGTGAGCGCAGTAGGTAATCTAGATTCATCTTTGCTCTGAGGCGTACCTAAGCAGTGTGCGTTTGAGCAGGCAGATTTGCAGTTCAGGTTCAAATTCTGCACATGTAATTCAGGTTGTGTTTCATGTCATCTTATAATGTGGAAGTTTTGTTATGTTGAACACCATGAAAAGATTTACTTGGGAATTTGGTGCCTCTGTTAGTTTTTCCAGAATCGTGCATCGCTATATGCTAATAAGTGGAAGTCAAAGCAAGAGCTATGAGGTGTGGAAGATGTTGTTAGTGTATACTTAATTGCTTGTGGTGTTTGATTGGCAGGTGGCTATCCCTTTGAGCCTCCTAAGATGCAGTTCATCACTAAAGTATGGTATGCAAATTTTCCTTCTCCCAGTGGTTTATTATTTGTATTCCTCTCTTTATATATATGCCTTTTCAAAGGAGGATCTGGATGTTCTTTGTTTGTAGGAATCCATTATTCTGAGCTAACAACCGTCAATAATTGATATGGGTTTTCACTTTTATATATTTGTTGTTGTTTAATCATATATGGTTATTAGCAGTACTACATTGTAGGTCAAACAAATACAATAGAAAATCTGCTGTTTAATCTTCATATGGTGGTGAGCCATCAGCTCTTCAAAAATATACTGTGACCTATCCAATGTTGTTATATGCGTGAGGTATTGCATGAGTTACTTAACTGCTGCTTCATGACTGATAAGTGCACTACTTACACTCTAATTTCTGCTCCAATCTATGTTGAAGGCACCCTAATATTAGCAGCCAAAATGGAGCAATTTGCTTGGACATACTGAAAGATCAGTGGAGCCCAGCCCTTACCTTGAAGACTGGCACTGTTATCCCTTCAAGCTGTGCTTTCTGCTCCTGCACCTGATGATCCTCAGGATGCTGTTGTTGCACAACAGGTCTAAATTGGGTCTTTCCTATTTAGTTTCATGTTTTAACGCACCACTTTTCCCCCTGAGCTACTGTGCATTTGGAATTAAGTTGAGATTCTCTTCTTGGAGCAGTCTTATAACCATTGAGTCAGACATCTGTTTCTCTGAATTGGTCTTTCCCTATATAGCTCCATGTTTGACACACCACTTACTTTTGCCCCGAAGCTACTGTGCACTGGGAATTACTCTTCTTGGAGCAATCCCATAACCATTGAGTCAGACATCTGTTTCTCTTTCTCCTGAAGTCCAGTTTGTGTATTTTTGCAGAACTGCCACACTCCTGGTAGAATACACCGAAGAGCGTTACAGTACTGTAAATATGAAGTTTTCAAGCGCATAGTGTAGCGTCCAGTACATGAGCTCTGTGCTAAACCTCATCCATTCGTCGATGAATTTATTCCAACAGTCAAGGAAGACAATGGTATCTGCTACACTCATCAACAGAAACTTCCAGGTACCTCTTCAGTTTAAAACTTCCAAGTACCCAGATATTCCTGCTTTGGAGAAGAAAAAAGGTAGATATCTTGCATATACTGAAAGAATATATGTTTTCCTTTTTTCATCGTACCCAGTGTTGATTTTCTGAAACGATGAGTAGAAAATGTGATTTTAATTTTTGATAGGAGACTAGGAGTTAAGTGTAGTATCTACATTTTTTGCTTTTGTCAAATGCTTGGCTCTATTTTTTCCCATTTGTTATTTAGCATTATTAGTCAAACCTAAGGACTAGCATTTCTGCTAAGTCACAGTAGCGTCAGTATGTCACTCCGCAACATTCTACACTATATGACTGATTGCATCTCTGAACTAGTTCAAACATGATATTCAACTCTTATGAAATAGAGACTTCCCTTTCTAATCAGTACAATGTCATTGTACCTACTCTTCTATGTGCTCATGGCTCTATTGAATCGTAGCGCTGGCCACGCCATCTGTGTGCTGGTCAGCTGGTATCTCCATTCACCCATCGGAGGAGTGCAAGAAGCTCTAGGATGCAACCTTCACTGAGCACGGATCATTGAAATCTACATCATCTACACTCTGGCGTGCGTCGAGCTGACTCCAATGACCTGCATGTTTTAATTTTCAGTTTTGATCATGATTGGAATTGGACAGTACTCCTCGATTTGTTCTGCGAATTGTGATTCTTCCACTAGATGGGTACTATGCAGGAATGTGGAGCAGCTATGCACTTGAAGGGTGCTGCAGGAGAGTACTAGATAGTAGACAGTGCTTTATTTTGTATTTGTTGCATCCCGTTGCCTCTTCGTATGTTAAAACACAAGTCTTAAGCAGCACCAATGTATGATGTATGCGTGAACCATGCTGAAATGAGATGCTTAAGTAATGCTAAGTTTTTTATTTGCAAATTGAAAATTGTACTCCCTCGTCCCAAAATGTAAGACGCGCACGCATTTCAAGATTTACGATTAGACTTATAATATTTGATTATGTGAAAACAAAAGTGATATTGTTGGATTCGTTTGAAAGCACTTTTCAATGATATCATTTTTGTGTCATATAACTAACATATTATAGACATAATTGTAAATCTTGGGATGTGTGCGTGCCTTACATTTTGGGACGGAAAGAGTAATACTCAAGGTAGCAAAATGGACTGTGTCTCTCATTTTAATACGGTTATTTAACCCATAGTTGTATGATTTTTTGAAATTTGTGCATCGAGCGTGACTCATAGTTGTATGATTTTTTGAATTTGTACTTCGAGACCGCTTGAACGAGATGAGACAATGTTGCCGCTAGCAGTAGAAAACTGTGATCCGGAGGCAGAGATCTGAGCTGATGGACTAGCGAAGCCATTGGAGGCGGAGGCAAATTTGGAGGCCTGCGCGGCTAGAGGGCTTCATCATCCTTATTAATATTGCGCACCGAAAGCTTCGGCGCCACTGACTGTCACTGGAACCAACATATCGCCTCCGGCAATGGTGACCACGCGAATGAGCTATCAGATTTGGAAGATGCAGCACGTCAGTGTGGTGGTGGAGAAGAAGACTGCACAGTGAGAAATAAGAGAGCAGAGGAAGTACATGGTTGTTGTCGTAGAGAAACCGCACCCACATCGCACATCGTGACGTGCATCGTGAAATTGAACGGCCTCGATCAAGCCCCTATGATATTGGTGATTGTGGTGCGACAACTTCCTTCCGCTATCGTTCCGCGCTAACACATACCTAGTCTTTCACATATTTTGTTGATGCTTTATTTTCTTCAACATTCCAAGTATGTTGACAACCCGAACACAACTTTCCCTTATTTAAGCGCATGCGGATATGGTAGGTTTTTTCTCTTTACAACTTGTGTTACTTATTTCACAACGCCAAACTGACAAACCCGAAATCTCACAAGGAGGTCATCGAGCTAGAGAAAAAGGTGAAGGAGAGGAGGTCAAGAGGGGAGGCATGACGGGATCGCGTGGTGAACTGAAGTGAAGGGATGGAGAAGGATTGCAATAGGTGGGTTTTGTTTGACACTTTGTACAACGATCCGCAAAAGTGCGGCGCACG